>VVHJ01033002.1:0-15942 GCA_015107715.1 Tylochromis polylepis | reverse complement strand
TTGTTTTTTTTTGTGGGTGGGGGGGGGGGGGGGGACCAATCATTATCTTTTGGCGTCACTGAAAATAGTTGTGATAGAAATAGTTCCGGTCTTGCTGCAGCTCACTGTGTGTATTAATACTCCTGGAAAATGCTACTGTACATATGGTCTGTTCAGCTCAGGCAGCTGTGATTCAGAGGGGGGCTGGTTTGGGGGTAGGCCTCCGTCTGTGTGTTTTTAACAGCTCCCTAAACTGAGACAATTATGATCCCTTATCAGTTTAGGGGGAAAACAGGTCACCTGATGGATCAAAAGCATTTGAATTTACAAAAGACGCTGAGGTGGCACTATCTCTGTGACGGACTGTAACACGCCAGCTTCCATAAAGACATAAATGCATATCTGCACTCAGTTTGACTACAAGTGAGCATTTGCTATGAGGTCTATGCATGTGTGTTATTTTAAAATGGAGTTTGACCAACTGGTCGTTGTATAGCTGAAATCTCTGAAGCTATGTGACCCGCGTTCAAAGATGAACTCGGTGTTTTGATCATACAGCGGACTTTATTTTCAGCACAATGCCTTATCACAATACTGCATTCTTCCTCTTAAGCAGGCAGGTCTAACAATATGCACTCAGATTTATGCTACACTGTTACTGTATTATTTATCAGTTATTTCAGCATCTGGGAAATACGCATTTATTTTCAGATGTTACAGTTGACATGATATGTTTCGAAACTGGCAACCAATGCAGCTACAACGCTCAGCCACAACATTAAAACCACTGACAGGTGAGGTGACTAATATCATCTTGTTACATCTCAATATTTTGGGGCCTTGGGAATCATGGGGATGAAAGCCTGCCATACTGCAAAAAATGCTCAACAACTTCAGAGAATACTCCAGATACAAATCTAGCTGGGAATCTGTGGGATGTGCTGGGACAAACCTGATTCACTGAGGACACACCTTGCAATGCTCATGACATGATTTTTGGCAGATCTGGACATCTAACTTTGATGGCAGCCTGATGTCTTCCTGGACAATGAACATGTTGGCCAAAAAAATTAGTTTTATATATGGCATAACAATGCATTAGTGAATTAAAAACAAACAGGTGTTTTTTTCAGTTTCATAGACTGTTCATAATTACTGTTTGGCAACAGAGGTACTCACTTCCCCCCCAGGAATTATTCCAACCGTATCTTCTCTGTATGATAATCATGATCTCCATTTACCTCAGTGAGGTTACAGCACAGACACTGTACCTTCATCTTATCTTACAGCTGTGCATTGCATGTGTGTTTTGTGTGTGGGGGGTCCACATTTTCCTCAGCAAGCCACTGTTTACATGACCAAAACAAATGTAGTAGTCATTTTGCTACAAAGCACTCCTTGATTCTTGGTTTCAGGTCTGCAGTCAGAATCCAGGCACATGGTTGCCATTTACATACTAAACATAGCAAGTTTGGTGTAATAGTGTGGAAGTTTTACTTGAGCCCTTGAGACAAAGCAACTGAGCGTTTACAAGCACCATATAGCCATGTAATACATGCTTTATGACACGTTGTTGTCTATTTGTAAACTGCAAGGGATATTTGACATCATTTCAAGCGTTGCTTTTAAAACATAAAAACAACACATGATGTAGTAGTTGTGAAAAAAATAGAAATGTTTATTTTAAGTCCGCATGATTTAAAAATGCATTATAATGTGCAGAAAGAATTTTAAAACATAAGTGTTTATATATAATATTCCATCTGCTTAAATATGACACATGTTGTAAAATTGCAGACAAAGAGCACAAACAACAACACGTTAAACGCTTGCAAACACTGTTGCCCACATTTATCACCTCACACACTTGATCGGGGGAGAGAAACTGACAGTGAGGAAAGCCCTCGAAGATGATTGGCTGCCAAGGCATGGGACAGCATATAGACCCTGATAAATGTGAAGTTTCATGGTCTCCCCTGACAAATCATCAAATGGCCAGGAACCTTTTGCAGACACACTCTATTGCTCCCACCCACACTAAATTTACAGAAGTCAAAAGTTCCTTTTTCACTTTACAGTTAAACAGTGGGACTTGTTTATTTAATTTTGTCTGATGCAGTTGAAAGGCCTGTTTGAGCAGTTAGGGTCATACGCTCTTGCTATACAATAAGAGAGGGAGACATTTTTTGGTTTTCGTTGACTGAGAGGAAATTTTGAAACATTGTGCAATGGTGCCGCAAACGTTTTGAAAGGTTGAGAGAGCATTTTGCCAGCAAAGCGTCTGAGAGTCGGTCTTGGAGAAGAGGTCTCCATGTTCCATCCATACAGAATGGAGAGCTATCTCATTCAGCCTGTAAGTATAATTTATTTTATTACAAATATCTAAACTCTGAGGAGACTTTCTAGCTTTTGAAGCTTAAAAAGGGCTGCCGGACTAATTCTTTTTCACTGCAGTACTAAACAAAGAAACACTCTCAAGAATGGATGCCACACTTTTTTTTTTTTTAATTAGATGAGTTAATGTGGTTTCTACTACAATTTGAATACAGGACTTACAAACTCTAAGAGTGTATTATACGATGAGGCACATGAAATTGAAACTCAAAAGTTCTTGAGAGTTTCAGAACTGTAGGGCAAAGAAGAGAAAAGTAATCGTCATTATTCTAGCAACACTTGAGGGTAATTTAAATGTGAACATGTTTACAGGCGACTTAAACGGGTGTTTAACACATTACAAATAATTTAAAAATCCATTTGATAAAATACAGATAAGGAATATATTTTCTGCATAGTCTGCATACACCATTGAGTTAAAGCTTTTCATTCATGATATATACATTTTGTTGTTGTTGTTTTTGTTGTTCCAGCAGCACACAGATGAAATTTACGACCCTGAGATCTACAGACATCAAATTCCAGAATATTCATATCCATATGTCCTAGATCCTGAAAGCCAGGCAGGTGAGTTTTACTTCAACGTTGATTTTTTCTAATCTTTTACAGTTTAAATGAAATGAAATGAAATGACATTAATGATGAAAAAAATTGAAAATCCATTCAGTGATATTCAAATGTAAATCGTTTTAAAATAAAAAACAAAGCATGGAGTCTGTAATCAAAGATACTGATGTCATTAACTAAATTGTATTTTTAAATATATAAAAAGATTGATATTAAACATAATTCAGTCATTTTAGTCATTCAGTCATCTTTCAAAATTTTGGGGGGGCAATGGCTTAATGTGGTAACGCAGACTTTTCTGGTTTGTTGTACATAAAAAGACTGCAGTGTGTGCAGCTGGAGCACACTGGAACACAGGAAACAGATGCCATTTCTTTTTTGCCGCTATAACTACAGACATAGAACAACTTTCGCCCCATGGGGTTTTGTTAATATAAGAAAGGTGCTTTACTTTCTCTTGTAATCAACTGTTTTGAATGTTGCACTAAAACAAGTTGAAACTGGGCTGGCTGTGGAGGCATCACTTGCCATTTTGATATGCTCTAACCTAATGTCGCAAGATGTCACATCTTTATCCACACCCAGAAATGTTTAAATTACTATATATCAAGCTAATAGATATGAAATACTGTTGTAATGCTAGAGTTGATGTGGGACATGCTTTTTAATCTATTTTTGTTTATTACTGATAAGACTGCACTTTGCATTTAAAATATTTGCATATTTGCAATATTAACACTTAAAAAAATTGAACTTTTCAAGCTGGCTTATTTATCTTTTGAGGGTTTTTTTCACTTATTTAGGTTGTTTAGAAAAAAAACAACTGGGGAAAAGTTTTAAAAAAGAAAATTGCAAATTAAAAGTCAGTGGCTGTGGTAATAGTGCTAGTGTGGCAACAAACAGGAAAGAGCTTCATGCTGAATTCTCTTTTATTCTCGTCATTTCACACTGTTGATGCAAACTCAGGCACTTTCAGAAAGCAAGTCAAGTCCACTTGTTGTTTGTTTAATTTCTTTAAATATCTCCAAATATGGATTTTCACAGAAATACATTCCAGCTTTTATTATGTCTTCACTGTCATTTGTGCAGACATTTTCCTGAGTTTAGATTTGTCTAAAAATCAGTCTGACTGGGTTTAATTTCTTTTCATTTTTGGTAATTTCACATGTTACAAATTCTGTGGTCGCAAAATAGTTATGACTGTACAAAAAGAAGAGAAAAGGTTGTGGCCATTATGCTGTTTTTCACCTTCTCTATTTAGAACACTGGGACTACCATGCTCACCCTCATGTGCACCCTGCAGAGTTTGAAAACCTCCAAGAGACCAACTTCACAGAGCTCCAGAATGTGCAGGCTCTCCACCCATCTGGGCTCTTACGACACGACACTCTACGATACGAAGCTGAAAACCTGCTCGATCCAAATCTAGCGGCTCATTCGCATGTGTTACAGCAACCAGTAAGTCCTCAAACCCACAAAACACAACCAGTCATCAGTAGTCAGAGGCTACAATGACAGTGATGCTGACTACTAAAGTGAATAATTAAGTACAAATGAAACTGTTAAAAAGAATAGCCCTTAAATGACAGCACAGTGCTGGCAGCTAGCCTTAAACTGTTGGTCTGCAGTGTGCATACTATAAACTAAGACTTTCAGTCCATCATAACACCTCTAAATTAGTTATCTGAAATCAAACATTTACCTACGAGTGAGTATGATAACACATTAAACCACTTTGACGTTATTTTTTTTATTTATTTAAAGCCACTAACATTTACACTATTCAACTGTGCTCACAAAGTATGAAGCTTAACTATACTCTGCTCTCTGTGTTAGAGTGAAAAAAGCATTTACTAGAAACTGATACCTATGAGCTGATTCACACATAAGCTCATTTTGCTACAGTGCACCATATATTTTTAGTTCTATGCAGACATCTTCAGAATCTACATAATTCAAGGCTGTTAGTGAAATCACAGACAAGATTTTGGGAGCTGGAGGCCCTTTAAGGTCCTGTTACAAAAATCAGGAAGTGAATCTTTTGAGTTACAAGAAACACTTTTATTTTAGTGCTTTTTTCTTCTTTCTTCCCAGTGTTAAAGGAAAAGTTACTTTGAATAGGCTCTGTAGACTCAGCTAAACTCAAAGTTACATCTGCATGCTTCAAACCTCCAGTTATGAACCAGTGACCTAGAACAGAGATCTCTGGTTTTGGAAAACAGTACATCTAACTGCTTCAGCGTCGTCAGTTTCAAACCCCGTACATTTTGTTGCCTACCTCGGTATGAACTCATGTTTTGCAAGCATGTGCATATGTGCCTGTTTTCTTGTATATTCACATGTTTCAAAGGAGAAAAAACCCACAAAAATTCTACACACAATCTTAAGCACATGTGAGATCATGTGCATCAAAATAAAAATGACTTGCTTTGATGAGGATCAGACTTCCCCCCAATCTTACCATGTATGTACCATGTATAGCAAAATTTTAGGCTACATGCAAAGTTCATGTTCCTCATTTTAGGTCATGTTAAGTCCAGAGATGTCATAACAATAAACATTTCACTCAGTAGTGTGAAAATGTAAAGTTCTGAAACAATCAGATACAGCTGACACGTAGCATAAAAGCATATGGGGATTTTTCATATTGTAAAACATCTTTTGAGTAACTTTAAACTTCACACAGCAAAATACTCACCTCATAAAGAGCAATTTGTGCTTTTGCTGTTAGCAATCGGACAAAAATAAAACCCTCACAGAGCATGTGTGCTTATAGGTCACAAGATGGTTTTCACTTGTTAGTGAGTGAAATTTCCCTTTTAAAAAAAAACATCTGCCATTTTTTATGAGAGGAAAATGTTTGTGTGCTTGGGAAAAAAAAGAGAGAGTGAGATAAGGTGTTGATACAGAAGTTTAAATGTAACAGGAAAGTACAATGTGAAAACCACTGTTCACACATGGAAATTCACATGTAGGTACCCGTACCGACCGTTGCCTTAAAAGATGCTATGAATACATTGACAGCTATGGCCTGTCACATGCACGCACAGGAGCATCCACACTTCACAGCTCATGCAGAGAGAAATTTTGTTTTACGCTTTCACTTGCAGTGAGAACATCTTAGTGGAAACCCACACTTCATTGTACGTGTTTGATATAGAGTACAGTCCAACAACACCCAACGAGCATAGTGAATAGCTATGCCATAAATTCTACTTTTGCGAAGCTTGTACAGTTTTTATTGGCATCATGAAGATGACAACTCTACTGTTGTAGTGAAATGCTGTACATTTAAAAGTGTAATATGTTGTGGTCTTGCAGCACTACCCACTCAGGACCTCAGTTTTCATACTTATGGTCGAGCTGCTGGATGGCTTTAGATTTCACAGGCATTTCTGATAAAGTGATCACAGAGTGTATTTCAAAGTGGCACCGTCATCTCTATCTGCACTTTATATTAGTATCATAGTCTAAAACTTTCCAAAAGTGTTTAGCTGTCAAACATGATGGTTTAAAAGTAATATGATAAATAAACCCATGCATACATGCATACATACATACATACATGAAATAGATAAATAAATGCATACGTACTTAAATAAATGAAACCTGTGTGAAATTGTGTCTGAAAAAACAAGACAAGGGCTAAATACCATACTTGAAAAAATGTTACATTGCAAGGAAAATTTCTTTTCTCAATTAAAATGGCAGACCTCTTAGGAAATGGTGTACAGCTACGAATACAAATTAAAAGATGGATTATATCATTATGCTCTGTAGCCCTTGGTAGTTGGATTGGGTCAGTCTGAACATGCCAGTATCTAAATGTCATATTTAGTTACAGTGGAGTTCATTTGAACTGATTTACAAACTGCTCTTTATTGCATCGGCTCGTAGAAAGTACTGTACTGTATATTTATTTTTTACCAATAAATGCTAAGTGCAATTTTGTACTCATTAGCCACCTTTTGTGCTAATCATTGTTTAATATTGTTCACAAGAAGAAATGATACATCATTATTTCATTATTTTTATTGTTTCTCTTTAACTCTGGGGAAACCTGGAGATGGAAATAATTTGATTGATAGTCCACAAGTTAAGACACTGCAAACATTTTATTTAAAACTAACTTTGATTTGTATGCTACAGGTAACGTTCTTTCCTCGGACCTTGTATCCACCGCATATATCTCAGCGCAGCTCTGATGAAGAGGACCATGGAGCACGAAGTCCGCCACTGGAAGTGTCTGATGAGGAGTGCTTGAGGGATCGAGTTTCTTATATCCCAACAGGAGAGCTGGGTAAGGAGCCAGATTTACTGTACTCAGTCTGTGGCAGTTAGTGTGGATACTTTAGGAAGCACCAACTGTCCTGACCATGTTAACATTCTCAGTCTTAACACGGTCTTAAGATTCTCAGGTCATTGTATATCTAGAAGTGCTACGCCAATGCACTTTCTTTAAGTTACTCCATGAATGCAATGACCAAGACAAGGGGCATTTTCATTTGTTGTGTTTTAGGTCATGTATGAATCAGAGGTGCTTCAAGAGTCTCTGTCTGGCCTACGGATGAGTTTTGTCTTCTGTGCACTTGGGTAGTGAACATTTGTCAATAAGACATGTCAGCTTTGTGTTCTGCTGACAACTTAAATTATGCTTTTAGGATCAGCTACAAGTTGCACAACTGCTGGTCTTGCATCTTCTCTGGAAATTGGCCACAAAAAGACAGAGGGTTTTTTTTTCTGTAATGAATTATCATGAATTTGGTCTCCAAGAATGGAATTCAGGTCAACTCATTCACCCATCCACCCAGCCTATCACAGCTGTCATTAGGCAAGAGGTGGGGTACACTGAAAACAGGTCAGTTCAGTTCAGTTAATAGCAAAGTATTCTGTCTCTCTACACTGGATTTTGGAAAACATGCAGTCTGTAGAGTGGGCAAGTTGGCTACCTTCCTGGCCTTCTAATGAGGTATCTGGATGTCAGAGATCTGTCAGTCTTTGGGGCATTTTTTCTATTGTGACCAAGTTCTCTATAAAAGTGGTAGACAGCAGCATGTTTGTTGAATAGGCTTTTTTTCCAACATAACAGGACTGACTCACACACCAGAGTCAGAGCCTCTGTGTCAGTGGACGTTCTGGATCATGTCCAGTTCCTTTCACAGTTGACCATTGTTCTCTGGCTTAACCAAAAGTAGTCTGCACTTCCTCTTTTGTATTATTCAGGATGTGACAGAACCTGAGTAGTGTCTGGTGCCCAGTGTCAGTAGTACCTGTAGTCAAGTGGCTTATACTTAATACAGTGTTTTGTTTTTTTGAAACCAAGCACTGAGGTGAGCATTTCAGTGGAAGTGAATGTGCATCATACTAAACTGGTACCATTTAAAATACTTCCCCCCCATCAGCTTTACAGAGTCCCTTTACTTTTGGATTGTGTATGAGTGGAAGTGAAAGGAGAAAAAAAACCCCACCATATTTCTCTGACTATAGAGACATTTTGTCCAAGGAGTAAATAGTTTGGTCGCATGTGTAATTGTCACCTACACTACTGATCAGGTGGCTGTAAAAAATAACTCTTTTGAACCATAAAGTAGATTTTTATTTCATTATTTTGTTAACAAATTAGTCACAATAACCTCAGATTGCAAATGAATTATTTTTAAATGTCTCAAAAAAAACTACAGTATGATGATATTAGACAAAGATGTGTGTGGTGTTCCCATGTAACATACAGCATAAACAGTGCCTTTATCTTGTTTTTGATGTGTACAGGAGTCAGTTGTCCTCAGTTTTGTTGTATGGCTACAGGCAGCCATGTGTAAAGTGATATAAATTAACAACCGACCTCCTGCATCATTAATGTGAGATCTAACCTACTACAGATACAGTTAACTGTGCCTCAAGCTGGGTTTATTTCATTAGAGCAGAATGATTGTGTAAAAAACACACCAAAAATGATGAATCATGGACCGTTATATCTGCAGGAAAAACATTTTCCATTGCTTCTTAGAACTTAAAAACGTTTTAGTGCAAAGTCATTGCCATGTCCTGTACTGCGTGTAATGCTGACGCCCATAAAACAGATATTTTATATTGTAAAATCAACTTCTGCTCTGCTGAAAAAATTTTACTACTAATTTTCTCAGCGACTGATCTTTGACTGTGTGTAATTTGTATAAAATTATACATTTTTTTAATTTAGTCTTTTATGACTTATATTCATACACACACACACATATATATATATATATATATATATATACCACAATATGAAGATTTTCTAATCTGTAAGGAACACAAAAAAATGATAATACGTCACTTCTAATGATGCAACTCTCATGTTTCTAAAGGTAATAAAAAGAAGATCCGCTTGTACCAGTTTCTGTTGGACCTCTTAAGGAACGGCGACATGAAGGACAGTATCTGGTGGGTGGACAGAGATAAAGGGACATTCCAGTTTTCTTCCAAACACAAGGAGGCTCTCGCACACCGCTGGGGAATCCAGAAGGGAAACCGCAAGAAAATGACCTACCAGAAGATGGCTCGTGCTCTGCGCAACTATGGCAAAACCGGAGAGGTGAAAAAGATAAAAAAGAAGCTGACATACCAGTTTAGTGATGAGGTGCTGGGCAAGAGTCATCTAGATAGAAAAGCATACATATAGGCAGGAGGGATGCTGAAATACTGTCACTGAGCAATGAAAAGTGTAGATTTAATCAGTCTTGCTGATGAGCAGCAGTACTGCTGCACAGTGTGACCAGGTCTTTGAAGGTACTAGTTAATGCAGCATAAAGCTATGGACCACAATCTTCCTTCCAAGACATGCTGGAAGACCACTTAATAAGTACAGAAGAATCACCATAGAAAGCTCAGTTTGGCTTGTCTGTCTGAAATATTTGGAAGACAAAATACTCCAAATTATCACAATGAAAATAAAGTCAGGGCCGAACACAATTATGTGTAACACGCTGTTTGCAAATGTGTACAGAGATTTGTGAATGAGTACTTTTGAAAAGCTGTTATTGTTGGTGTTCCTTGTTAAGGTTGCCAGAGTTGGAAGTGAAAGTCATGTGATACCATGGTTCAGAGAGACCTTTGATACACACACACACACACACCTAACAGACAAAGTCAATATCAGGAACTAGAAAGAATTCCTGATTACAACTCCCCTTGGGCCATTTTAGTCAAAATTGCTTTAAAGTGTGCAGTTTATTACAGATTAAAGTTTATTCAAAGCTAAAAGTAATGCAGTCTAATGACTTCAGCTCAATCTCTCAGCAACTGCAGACAACATGACCCCCAACTCTTGTGAATGAAATACAGACAAACAACATGTACAAAACAACCATAAAGTTGAACTCCAGCTCTGAAACCACAAAACCACTACCAGCCACCGGGAACAATCATCGAACTCTACAAGATCACTTTCAAATGTGCAAACACATTCATAAATCTTTGTTCTTAATTTTTCTTGTAGAATTTCTTTTTTGTCATTTTTGTTTATTGTGTCTTTCTGTTGTTGTTGTTGTGAGATTATTGTCTTTACCAAGATAGCAAGTATGATAGTTTTCCTGTGTATGCAACAGAAATATGAAAAAAAACAAATAGTTTTTACATTAAGACTTAAAATGCATGGGTAAACAGATTAACTGCTTCTTTTCAATGATACCAAAGTCAGTCAGACGAACTTACTGATAAACATTGCATCTCTCAAATGTAAACGCAAGCTGGGATTTTTTTTCAGCTGTTTGGAATCTGGAGCGATGAGTTCCTGCAGGTTACATCTGCTTTTGTAGCTTCATATTAAGTGTACAAGCAGCAGCTGTATGACTCTTTTCTTTGAACTCTTGGTATGAGAGGGATTTGACTTGTTCGCTGCCTGTTTAGTAGATGTGATTAAAAGCATTAAGAAAAAGAAACAGAGCCCTCTCTTGGGTGGGGTGGATGTAGGCATGTTGACATCCCCTATGCAGTTTTAAGTGCGGGTGCACACATGTACGGTAGGCCTTCATATTCTGTTTGGAAATATCTGATATATTTTCAAAACTAAATTCTGCTTCATGTCATGCAACCACAACAGGGCTCAATTGTCTTTGTCATGTTGGACATGTACAAGTTCTCTTGTAATGCTTTTACTACTGTTTGTATATATTTAAACTGGATTTTTTTTTTATATTTAAAACAGAATAATAGGTTTGATATCATGGTTTAGAAGACCATATATGAAACGCTGTATGTTACAATTACAAATCGCATGTACAAAGTAAATAAATTGTTCATCACCTTATAGGGTATTGTGCTTCTTGCAAAGATAATTGTGATGTGATTTGGGCAAACACTGGAGATAAAACACAAAGAAGAAGAAACACAAACTCTATATAAAGTTGAATTGTGTTAGACGTACAGATTAGGTGACATCTCTCATTACAACTGAAAAGATAATCACTCAACTATGAGGAACTATGAGGTTAACATGGGACTGGGGAGGTGAAGTTACTTGTCACCAAGTACTTATTTCTGCCTCTGTATACTGACACACCACAGCCACCAGTTTCCCTGTTCATAGAGGGTATAAAGAACCCACTATGCCAAAAGTTACGCAACTACAATTTTTATGCTATATCACTCAGTGGGCAATGCAGTCTTGTGTTCATTTGTTTTCTATTTGCTTTTCATTTTCTAGAATAAAACATTTTTTAGCAAACTGTCTAAAGACAGCCTATGAAATGCTTATTGACTTCTCCATTTACACACACACCTCCTTTTTTTAACTGAGAAAATAGGAACTACATTTATTTATCACGTCAGAATGGCAATTACTTTATATTTGCCAAGTATGTCACAGCCAACTTTTGTCATAGATAGATGCTCCTGTATGTGAAATATTAACATATGTAATGTGTTACTGAGGGCAGCAGATTTAAATATGTATAATGTGTGAAATGAGATATTTAGAAACTGTGTTTTATGGCATATTAAAAATTTGTATTGACCTTGTACTGTTGAAGCTGTTCCGCTTCATCATGGGCCAGAGAAAAACACTCAGTTATGTTTCGTGCAGAGCGTCTGTGTGTCGGTCTCACAGTTGTGTTTTAGCTTCAGTGGCCACGAGTCTTTGGCATTATGGGAGTAGCCAAAGTAAGTGATGTCAGGGTGAGGAAAACTGCAACATTTACTACTGTAATCTGCAATGTGTAAATATATAGTTACCACAGCACCTGGTGTCTCAAGAGCCAACAGCTCCCCACAATGGTTGAGCTATAATTAATGTCCATAACAAGTAGGTGTTAAAGTGCCCTTCAGTTAAATACAGTAAGTTAGAGCTCATGCAAGAGAAAGAGAACTGTGTACATGAGATACATAAAAGCATCTAGAGTATAGTATAGGACAATATAGTTAGTGTAAGCCTTTTTGGAGACACAAATCCCTTTGGGGTGCATCAGGAAGGGCATCTGGTGTGAAAACGTTGCGAGATCAAACATGCAGAGCTACCCAATGTGACGACCCTTGTGAATAAGAGAGCCGCTGATCATAGCTTTAGTATAGCATAGACAAAAATGGAGAAGGTGTGTTAGGAGGTAAGAGAGCAGGAAAGGAGGGAGTGTAGAGTAACGTTTAATTTTGGGACTGTGGCTGTCAAAAGGAGAGAGCTGGCTGATTCACAGAATCATGGGTTTGAAGCTGGAAATCGAAGCCGTGATGTTGAATGTTGTCACTGTGTATGCCCCACAGGCTGGATGTCAGTAGGAAGAGAAAGAGTTCTTCTGGAGTAAGCTGGATGAAGTGGTAGAGAGAGTCCCCGGGGGAGAGAGTGGTGATTGGAGCAGAATCCAAAGTTCATGAAAGTGAAGATAACAGAAGGGATTAGGAGGTGTTAGGTAGGTATGATACTGAAGAAAGAAATGCAGAATGATAGACAGTAGTGGATTTTGTGAAAAGGATGGAAAAGGCTGTGGTGAAAATATGATTCAAGAAGAGGAGGAACATAGGGTAACATATAAGAATGGAGGAAGGTGGTGAAAAGAAGAAGTACATGAAAGTATTCAAAGGAAGATGTTAGCAAAGAAAAAGTGGGATAATCGGAGACATGAGCACAGGGACGGTAAGCATACAGCAAAAACAGGTGAAAAGGAAAAGGCTTATTGTGAGTTGTTTGTGAGGCTGGACATTAAAGAAGAAGAAGATTAGAGAGGAAGTGTGCTGGTGCCAATTTTCAAGATGATGTAGAGAGCTGTGTAACTGCAGAGGGATAAAGGTGAATATGTAGGAAAGAGTTAGTTTAAGAAGAGAGGTGATGATGAGTGAGCAGCAGCGTGGCTTCATGCTGAGAAAGAGAAGTATAGATGTGATGTTTACTTTGAGAATGTTGATGAAGAAGTATAGAAATGGTCAGAAGGGGCATCACTGAATGAATCAGCAGAAAGCATGCAGTAGGAAAGAGTAAGAGAGTGTCAAGAGAGGAACTGTAGTACTGCATGAAGAAGTCAGGGGTGGCAAAGAAGTATGTGAGGGTGGTGCAGGGCACCATGAGGACAGTGAGTCAGTGGTGAGGTGTGCAGTAAGAGTGACAGATGGGTTCAAGGTGTGGGTGGAATTACATTACGTGAACTATGATGTTTGCAGGTGAGATTTTGATCTGTAGTGGGAGTAGGGAGCGGGTGGAAGAGAATCTGGACAGGTGGAGGTATGCTGTGGAGAAAAGAGGAATGAAAGTCAGTAGAAACGGGACAGAAGGTGTCTGTGAAGGAGAGAGAGACAGGTGTAACAGCAATGCTTCGAGGGATAGAAGCATGGTATGATGTATGTGGCATTAACAAAAAGGAGGCAGAGCTGAAGATTTTCATTGGGAGTGATGGGAACAGACAGAATTAGAAATGAGTACATCAGAGGCACCGTTCAGGATGAGTAGCTTAGAGATGAAGTTAAAGAGACAAGGCTGAGATGGTTTGGACATGTGCAGAGGAGGGATAGTGGATATAATGGACACAGCATGTTGAAGATGGAGCTGTCAAGCAGGAGAAAAAGAGAAAGAACACAGCAAAGATTCATGGATATAGTGAAGGAGGATATGCAGAGGGTTGGTGTGACCAAGGAAGACGCTAGAGATAGGGTGAAATGGAGGCAGATAATCCACCTTGGTGGCCCCTAAAGGTATCAAGCAACTTTGTATTTGCTTGACAACCTCATGGTTCAGTTTCTGCCAAAAAACAAAAAGATTGCCATGCTTGTGTCTCCAAGACACAGACAAGCTAAAGACTTCGTCCATAGGAAAAAACAAACAAACTTGAATCTGCAAGTGGCTTAACAAAAAACAGCAAATCTACCAGTCTTTCTTTTTGTAGCTTTAACTCTTAGACATACAGACTAACAGGAGGCAGAACAGATGTGGGGAGAGCAGACTTTTTTTGGAATCAAAGTGCTAAATATAAACCGCTGCCTTACATCTCTTCCCCTCCCTCTCAAGGTCTATCATTCAGCCGAGGTGCTGGAGGAAAGGATGGTTGAAATATAGCCCTTGGTCAGACGTGACCAGTGACAGGCGGTGGGCTGGGAAGGGGGGCTGGATCACTGCTGGAATGGGCTGTAGGAGCGGAGTGGTGTCTGCGGACACTGGCTTAGGACTAGCAAAAATGGCACGAGAGGTGGGATGGTTCATGGAAGGAGGGGAGACATTTTTGGAAAGAGGCCCACTATTAAAGGCAGGGGGTGTTGAGACAGACAGCAGACTGTGTGGAAGCAAAGAGTCGCACAATTTGAGAAGAGGAGATTGATCAGGATGCCAGAGCCAGTCAAAAAACCAAGTAAGTGGACTTATTCGACTACCTTAGCAAACAAAAATGGAGCAACTTACAGCGCATCATCTAAAAATTCATCTTTTTTCATCTTATTTAATGTTCCTGCTGCCTGGCGATGTGTCTGCTTTCAGCAAACTATGAATCAAAAAGTTTGCCATACATATGAGTTCTCTTAATAATTGTAAACTTTTAGATGCACTCTTTACTGTGATATTAGCACACTCTACCTGAATATCTAGTCAGAAGAACAACAATATGGCAAGACGTGAAAAAAGTACATGTGAGAAAAAGCTGAGATGGGCCACACCCGTCTTAAGCAAGCAATGAACCACAACCAAACTGCCGGCCTAATACCTGCATATCATTTTCATTATAGACAGTGACACAGCCTTTATTTTTTATTCATGGTGTTTTAATATGAATATATATGTGCGACCTCAGTATTCTTTATCTCACAGTTTTCTAAACAGACTTAAAACATCATTTTAAATATAAAGCTTATTTATTTCCATGCAATGACTGTAACCTGTGTAACTGAGATATCAAATTTGGAAAACATAAAGAAAATGTAGCTCTTCCTTTTCATGATTGTTAAATGAAAGGTGGTTCAATATGTTCACTTTGTACAGCTTAAAGATATGTAATGCAGTGGACCAGGTAAAGTAGCAGTATCCCTTCTACCTCCTCAAATTTAAATATATTCCATGGCTTATTGAGGTGCCACAAGTGCCTTTATTAAAATGCTTTACCAGCCATCATGTAGCCAGGAGCCAAAATCAGAGCATACTACATTCGTGTGCGCGCAGTTGTTGTTTCTCATCAGAAAACACTTTGAACTCGAAGCCCTTTTTGGTCACGTCAGTAGCTCACTTACACATCTTGCGGTGCAGGTGGAAACATCGTCTGATGTGAAATCAACACTGTCACATTTCCAGCATCGCTGCGTTCACAAAATGATTCACTGATCCAAAAATGCCCCGCAGGATTCCAACTTGACAAATGACTTTCCACAGTTTTCTTTGCGCTCTTGAGTGGGAAATGAATGGCCGCTTGAGGAGTGAGAAGCCCGACATGTCACATATCCGATGACAAAGAGTGCAGCCCAAATGGCCAAGCTTGTGTGTGTGTGTGTGTGTGTGTGTGTGTGTGTGTGTGTGTGTGTGTGTGTGTGTGTGTGTGTGTGTGTGTGTGTGTGTGTGTTATGTTT
>VVHJ01033001.1:0-10326 GCA_015107715.1 Tylochromis polylepis | reverse complement strand
ATGGTGTGTGTTATCTGGCTTCATGGACAGATAGAGCTGGGTGTCATCTGCATAGCAGTGAAAATGTATACTATATCTTCTAATGATACTACCTAGGGGGAGCATGTATAATGTAAACAGAATTGGTCCTAACACTGAGCCCTGTGGAACACCATAATTGACCTTAGTGTGTGAAGAGGACTCTCCATTTACATGCACAAATTGGAGTCTGTTAGATAGATATGATACAAACCACTGCAGTGCAGTACCTGTAATACCTACAGCATGTTCTAATCGCTCTAATAGGATATTATGGTCAACAGTATCGAACGCTGCACTAAGGTCTAGCAGGACAAGCACAGAGATGAGTCCACTGTCAGAGGCCATAAGAAGATCATTTGTAAATTTCAATAATTTACACTGAAATTTAGGCATATCTAACTGACTACAGTATATAAATTTAACCCCCCGTCAGCATTTATTTCACAGAAGATGCACCCACATGCTACTATTACAGCTTATGCTAAGGTTGCTCACTTCCTAATAAACTTATGTTACACCCATGCTAACTACAAAGGGAAAGACTTTGGCAATAACAATAGAATTAAAAGTCACAAATTTGTCTTCAAGTTTAACAAATTATTAATATAAATAAAGTAGCACAAGCTCAAACATATTTCTAAAAAAAGAGGGATAGTTAATTAGGGCATCAACCAGCCTGCTCATGTGCAATAGCAAAGTTAATTATCCCTTAATTACACATTTATTTATTCATTTTTTTATTTTCCACAAAGCCTGTATCTAATTTCTGCTCTCACTTAATCCACTGTTCAGTTATAACAACAAAGACTAAAAGAAAACAATAAAGCTGATAGAAAAGTTTTATTTGACCTTGTTAAATGTGTTTTTTTCTCAAAGTATAATTTGCAGAAGTCTTTCTTAAATAGTCACTCTCCAGCAGCATGAACTGAACTCTGCAGCATAAGTACAGAGATCCTTTGGGATTCAGATTAAATAAAGAGCCATAATTGCTATAAATCATTTATGGGTTGCAAAAACTAAACAAAAATAAACATAATTTCAGAAGCGTTTTGCACAATCCCACGAAATGGAAACCAGGATTTGTAAAGTGGTTTTCCAGGCAAATCCACCACTGTTTGGGAACATCAGTACAGTAATAAAAGGAATGATTGGCTGCTGGCAAAGACTGCTTTTATTCTTAGAAAAACACATAATGGAAAAATGGGTAAAATTAATCAATTCCTTGTGGGTGTTACTGATGTCAGCACTGCACCCAGTTTTAGATTAGTGACATTTTTATTGCATCAGGAAGGTGCATATCTCAAACATAGGGCAGTGTCTACAATGGTAATTATAACCATTCAGCCCAATTTGAGCTTCATATTTCTGCCTTTGATGTAGTGTTTTCTAGAAGCTGTATTTATTCTTCAGTCTCACTAAACTTGTATGTGACAGACTGGCCGATCGGTTAGAAAGGTGGTGAGTAAGACACTTAAATAAATGCACTGGAAAAAAACACAACAAAAATGTGCAACCCCAATTCCCAAAAGGCTTAGATGTTGTGTAGAATGTAAATAAAAACAAGTTGCAATGACTTGCAAATCTCATAAACCTATGGTAGAATGCAGACAATATATCATATGTGTAAACTATGAAAATGTATTATTTTAAGAAAAAAAAGTCATTTTGAATTTGATGGTACATCTCCTAAAACCTGGGACAGGACCATGTTTACCATTGTGTGGCAATAATCTGTAAACATCTGGAAAGTGAGTAGATCAGTTGCTGGACCTTTGGTAGACGACTGCTTTGTCTGACAGAGGATTTTAGTTGCTGAACAATCCTGGGTCTTCTTTGTTGTACTTTTTGTGTTTCATAATGCACCAGATCTTCAGTTCATGTAAGGTCTGGACTGCAGGCAGGCCAGTTCATGACCTGGACTCTTTTACTGTGAAGTTATGCTGTTGTTATAGATGCAATATGTGGTTTAGTACTGTCTTACTAAAGTATGCAAGGTCTTCCCTGAAAAAGATGTCACCTGGATGGTAGCATATGCAGTAAAACCTGTACACACATTTCAGCACTGATGGTACCTTTCCAGAGGGACTGAACTGAGGGCTGATAACAAGCTTGATGGTCCCTCTCATCTTTAGTCTGGAGGATGTAGCATCCAAACAACAAAACACACAACTGCAGACTGTGGAGCAGTACTATGCTTCATTCAATGTAACAAGAAAGGTTTTGAGTAGGGCACAGAGAGAGAAGCCACTAGGTTGCAGGCAAGTGGTGAAAGGTGTGAAGCATGGACTAATTAATATATATTATTCAAAATGCCTCCAAAAAGAAGTCAAATGTATGAAGTTGAGCATGAACATCATAAACTTAACAAAAAGTCATTTTTGAGAACAGAAATCAGTTTTTATGGTTTTAATCAATGCAAGGAGAAGTAATCAACTCCTCACCTTGTGATTACACAATTTGATCCTTTAGGTTGTTTCAATAACTTTAAGTTTGAAGACAGAAAAGAAAATCTATCAAATTAAATTAGTCAAACCCTAATTTTTCTCTAAAACAATCTAACAGCTGATGCTTCCCTGTAAAGAGAAACAAAATGCTCATATGTTTATCACCAAGATGAGATTAGCAATTGGCTTTTTGGGAGTGAGAGTGATGAGTATTTTCCAAAAGCAGGAGGAAGAGAGCATTTTAGCATTTTCAGTAAAAGCAATTCAGCTAGAAAGTTTTATTTGCCTTTGCACTTTCTCTGTGGCTCTAGATGGGTATGGAGCAAGAAAATAAAGTGCAGATAAGCTGAGCTAATCATTTGTACAATAGTGATTGAAATGGTAAAATGATGAGAAGGTCTGCAAACAAGCTCATCTGTTTAAGGATTCACAGCCAAGTTCACTCAGAGGGGTTGCTCCTAGCTGCTTATTTTGACTTCAGAAGACAAGCTGATAAAAAAAACAAAATCTTTAAAATTAAACCTCAGGTCCAAAGTAAGCCAACACACCAGTGCTTCTTGTGAATTCTGGGAGAGTGTGGTGCGGTGTTCAGGGTGCTTGTCCCAAAGTGTGCTGATGGGAATGTCATCTAGATCATTTTTTTCATTTATCACTCTTCCTTCTTCAGTTCAGCTGGGACATGAGTGCAAAGAAGGGCACAGGTTTGGTGCTTCAGAGAAAAAGTGAATTGATGGAGGTTGGGGATGTTGCATGGTATCCTCACTGCCTCCACTGTTATGTGCTTAGGAGAGGCCTGTAGGAAATGTTTAATCTCAGTCAGGAGAAGGAGAGATGGAACGGGGCAATGATAATGCTACTAGCAGCAGTCTTCACATTTCAGTCAGTAGGTTTTAAAGGTTTTAGTTCTGTTTCTGAAAAATCCCAAATTATTTTAAGGATTTTATTGTGAGACTCAGATATAGATAATCCATCAGTTGGCACTGTTCTCACAGCTTTGAGGCATCCACTTGTTGTGATTATGCACTTGTCCTGACAACACCTTATACATCCTAAAATATAAGTCAAGCAATGTCAAGTGTAAACAGTTTCAAATTAACTAAGGCATGTTTTTATTCTGGCATTAAATTATTTCCGTCTACAATCTATTCTGCAGTCAATAACCAACAAAAACCCCAAATTTTGCAAATTGGAACATCACAATACATATGTAATAAGGTTTACTAAGAGCTCACATAGCTCTCTTTTTGGTGTAAAAAGTATTATGTTTCACTTTTAGTGAATTACAAATATACTGTCCATATTCCTTTGCAAATCTTCCTGTAGTTGTTGATATACCTGGATCAAAATGATGGACCAACATCGGCTATGCTACAAGCACACTGCTGGCGTGGCTGTAAAAATATTCAGTATTCTAACAACTGCTAACGGTATTATAAAAATGCATTTAAGGGTTTCACAATCCAAACTAAATCTGCATAGGAAAAAAACAAACTCAGCCCAAGGTGCAAAATTAAATTCTAAAAAATGAGAAAAGTAAAGGAAATCAAGTGTATAATTAGCAAATTGCTTTGTACAGGGAATAAATATGTAAAATGCTTATGCTTGACTTTTTTTTAAAGCTGCAGGTATTGTATGTCTAATCTTAAGTATCAACCCCAAAACTACTTAAAAACCACGAGTATAGTATAGTACAGATATATTTCACCTGCAACTCTGCAACAGAGTTATAAAGCCACAAAGTCTACATATGGAGACATCTTTAACCACTGGCCGATATTTCCAGAGGGTGGTTCTGCTTCTGACCCAGCAAAAGCTTCTGCTTAAACCCATGTTGTTGTTCATGTTGGAGGACTTGTTGCTTGTAGATGAAAAGTTATTACCACCACCCAAACACCATGGTGTTTATCTTGGTTGACTTTCTACATTATTTCTGACATACTGAGGGAGTTAACTGGTCATATTCCATAATAGGCAGCTACATAACAACCTGATATGGACTGTTATGATAAGTATAATAGTCCATATCCATCATCAGAAATCCTGAATGTGTGCTGGAGAATTGAAGGATTTGTGTGTGTACTCATTTCAGTTTCCATTTTTGCTAATTATGCTCACTGGGAGAGGAGTTTTGCTGATGGGATCCAGGGAGTGTGGTTATTTCTCTTGATAGTACAGTGTTTTATATATATACACATACACATATTTCTTTTTTATGGGTGTTATAACATTTCAGCTCCTTTCTTAAGGGAAATGATCTAAATATGGGCATATAATATGTGCATCCTTGTAAATCTCTCACTAGGAATAGAAAGTTTCAAGTCTGTCCTGAAAGTAATTTATGAAGGATAATATTTTTTGTGATTTTTTTTTCATCAGGTGCTATCACAGCCTTTGTTGATAGTAGCATATTGATTATTATTTTATTCAGGGATTTTACTCAAAAGGCTGCAAAGAAACTCATTACAACTGACAGGGAAAGGCCAGTGATTCAGTCACCACAGAGTCTGGGAAAGAAGAGGTTCAGTGGTGTAAGATAAAAGTAACCTCTTAAGAAAACTGCCTAATTAAGTGCAATCTGTTGGTGATGTAGTTGTTATAATATTGTGTCATTTTCTCTATATAAACAAGAAAAGTAGATGCAGAGTGGCCTGTCAGGAGACTTCCATAAGCAGCTTTTCAAGTGGCAGCAGTACTCTGCTGCTGATATCTATGCTCCAGTGATTGTGTGCACTTCAAGAGACTATCCGCCACTGTGAAGTGCCCTTACTAAGCATGAATCACTGTATCCTGGCTAGCTGCCTGCTCAGACTACTTGCAGTGTAGGAGGCACTTCCAAATGCAATTTGCCAATTGCTGCTCGGGCATTAGTGACTAACCTGAACACAAATGTAAGCCACATCTTACAAACTTCTGCTGCTATGTGTTTTGATTCTAATGCAAATTAGCTAAATTATGCTCATCATAAAGCATAAACAATCACTTGCAAGATGGAGCCTTCATGTTGTAGTGTGCGCAGCTGTCAGATCAGATATGCATCTACAAGTGCCTACTCATATTCTATCCAAAATGGGACAATGCAGTGCATTATCTTACATTTCTCTTTGCTGCAATCCACATGACCATCTGGGACATCGAGTGGCACTTTGTTAAAGTGACGCCATGCAGACAGGCGTAACTTAAAATCCAAAATGTTCTTCATGGTATTTTTGGGAAGTAAAGGACGAGAGAGGGAAAATATCTGTCATGAACCTCTTGTGGTATCTAGCCGTGTGGATAGAACAACCCCAATTCCAATGAAGTTGGGACGTTGTGTAAAGCATAAATAAAAACAGATTACAGTGATTTGCAAATCCTTTTCAATCTATATTCAATTAAATACAGAACAAGAGACAAGATATCTAATGTTCAAACTGATAAACTTTATTGTTGTTTTGCAAATCTTTGCTCATTTTGAATTTGATGCCTGCAACACGTTCCAAAAAAGCTGGGACAGGGGCAGCAAAAGACTGGGAAAGTTGAGGAATGTTCCAAAAACACCACTTTTGAACATTCCACAGGTGAACAGGTTAATTGGAAACAGGTGTTTGTCATGATTGGGTATAAAAGGAGCATCTCCAAAAGGCTCAGTTGTTCACAAGCAAGGATGGGACAAGGTTCACCACTTTGTGAACAACTGCGTGGGCAAATATTCCAGCAGTTTAAGGACAACATGTCTCAACGTACAATTGCAAGGAATTTAGAGATTTCATCATCTACTGTCCATAATATCGTCCAAAGAAAAAAAAAATCAAAATGAGTGAAAATTTGCAAAACAACAATAAAGTTTATCAGTTTGAACATTAGATATCTTGTCTTTGTAGTGTATTGAGTTGAATATAGGTTGAAAAGGATTTGCAAATCATTGTATTCTGTTTTTATTTACGTTACACAACATCCCAACTTCATTGGGATTGGGGTTTCACATTTAATGGAGTACAATTATTGAATATAGGTGTATTACTACTATTATGGTTGTTTTCATGTTGGCTTGAAATAAAATATCTTTGATACAAATATTTAAAAAAAAATTCCATTCTTATATATATGTAAAGTTTTGCCACAACACAACTTCTCTACACAATTTTTCTATTTTCTGTATATCTGAGTGGAATAGATCTCTGAAAGACATACTATGTCATTCTACAGTCTATTCTGCAGTCAATAAACCAAGGCTTTGACACAATCAGGCCATAGCAGATGGCCATAAAACCTTTGTCCAGGGTACACCTGAGACTCCCTGAGCTTTATCATCCTCAGCCATTCTACTGCTGCAAAAAGAAGTGAAAATAAACAGACAAATGACTCTTAGCTGTGGCCTGGTCTGTAAAAAAAACGGCTTCAGTCAAGTAGACTGTTCCTTTTTAAAGGAGAATAGGCGATAACACTACTGACCTCTCCATGTGTGAAGCTGATGGTAGTGTCCCCCACCCCGACTTCCACCACTACCTTTCTTGTTCATACGTCTTACTTTTATTGTGTGAAAAGCTGTGTCATGAAACAGTATTTTTTCCGTTTATCATCTGAAAGCATAAAATGTGATTGCACTTGTTGAAAGCTCAATCTGCCCATTGGTAGTTGATGGCTTACTTTACACCAGTAAATCAGTTTTAACGTTAATGGTGACTCTCTCTCTCTGCTGTATTCTTTGACACCACTCATGGGAATTACCTTTAGTGCAATAAATCAAAAGCTCCCATCTCCAATGAATTCTCTGCTCTTTCAAAAAGAAAAATAGCAGCGCTTATGATCCTTATAATCGCTCATGACCCAAACTTTAACCTGCTCTAGATTAAATTTGGCACAAATTCTCATACAGTAGGATGCAGTTGATAGCCTCAGTTAGTGATACCCTGGTAAGGAAGCAAATTTATCCCCATACTTCATCAGACTTATCAACAGAGCAACTGCATAATGCACTGCAGAGTTTTTCAGCATTGCGTTTCTGTGGTGTAATACTTTGCATGTAGGATGGAAACTGACATATTCTAAACCGACAGATCCAGCTCAATCCTGTCCTCTTGTGAGGGGATGTTGCCCCCAGTTAGACTCTCTGTTCTCTGTTCTCTTTTAGCTTTGTTTGAAGCTATTTATTAGCGTAGTTCTTCTTAGACAGCAGATGTTTCACCAAATGCGTGTGAATTCAGAAGAGACAAGCCTTGAAGGATGCATTTCCTTCTGTCACATATCCAACATAACGCCTCACCAACTAACACTTTGAAGATCTTTAGATGGATTTATCATGAATCCATTTCCTCATATCCATTCTCCTCTGCGCTCTATATTTTGGTATTCCATTGCATCAGACATTTGCTTGACACACTCAATTTTTCTTTCCTGAGATGTCAGGCGCTAGGAGCAACCTTGACATATTAGGACATTAAATCTGAATCAGCACCTGTCGCCACCCTAAAGTGCTTCCACATTTCTCTGTTTTCTCAAGCAGATCAAGGAAAATACAATTTCACCCGTAGTGTCTGTCACTGTCACATCCATTCTTGCAGACATTTCCATGTCTACCCTTCTCTCCCCTTTTGTTTTTTTTTTTCAATATTCCACTCTTGTTTTATATGTACTTTGTTATTACAATAGTTTTCGTTCTTCTGCTGTTATTATTTCAGCTATTTGGCTTCTACCAAATGGCTTGTGTCTATGGCAACTTGTTTAAGCCTTTGTACTGCATATCAAAAATGAATGTTTTCTCACAGTTATGTTGTTTGACATGAAGACATGGACATGGAAATGAAATAGCATAATATTAATGGCTATTTTGTGTCACTGTGTGTGCCTCGATATCCTACTTTCCTGTTAATGTTAAATTGCCAGGACTGAGGGCTACACCGAGTACCACAGATTAAACTTTATTCATTTTCTCATTCAACTCCTCTCCCCTCTCCTGCTCCCTGTGCTCTTCCGTATCCCTTCTCATCTGCTCCCTACTCTGTTTAAAAGTAATTATTCCTCATTAATCTACAATAGCTCCCTACTAGTCTATTAATCCAAAGGTCTTGATGGTAGACAGTATAAAATGAGCTCTCCTATTAACTCAACATCATTATTCTCATCATGTAAGGTGTTGAGACAGCTGACTTTACACTGCATCCCCTACCCAACCTCTATATTAGCTTTATAAGTCACAAATCTTTGCCTCACAATGCCTCCTTTTTGCTTTTATTTTTTTTAGTTGCCTTTGTCTAATTTTTTTGTTTTGGTACTAAAAATAGCCAAACTTTGAAGCACGTTTATAATATTTAACTTATGATTCTATATGTATAGTTTTTATGGTCTGTTGTCAGACTAGGGATTTCAGTAACTACTTAAATAACTGCTCAGAGGCGTAACCAAGATAGCTGGACAATGATAAAACTTGCTTCTTTGTTTTATCTACGACTGCTACAAACCTTTAACTTATAATGATCATTGCAACAAACATACTATGTTTAAACCCAAGCCAGGTTCAAATACAGTACCCTAACTTAACTGTCTCAGGGTGTAAACCTAGGTGAAATATATCTGTACTATACTTCATAATTCATAAGATTATCTTAATGTTTCATTGTGATTAGAGGATTTGTCAGTGCACTCCAGCTAGAGAGACCTGTACTCCTTGGATGATTTGACATGTGTTTATATGAAATTTGTAAATACATGTATTTTGAGCTGTTTCTATCATTTTGAACAAAAATTAGTCCATACCTTTGGTCTTTAACATCAGATGGAAGATGTATGGAAAGAAAAAAGTTCATTGTAACAGATGCTGGGCAAAACGGGGTATTTGGGACAGAAAGCTGGGGCACAAGGGAAAGTCAAGGTCCAGATGTTGAGTTGTATTTCTGGGCAGAATGCCCACCCCAGCTCTGGTCTTTCATTACACCCTTGCTAATGAAGCACTATAAATATGTAATAAGGAGGTTTGGAGGCCTCTGTGTTAAATGGAGAAGTAATACCCAGTACAGTAATAGAGTTGATGCATTCTCCTCTTATTGTGGAGAAGGTGATTCTCCAGATGAAGGTGATTTTTAAAAAAATGATTTGTATGATTTTTGCAATGATTTGGTATGTAAACATTATCTCTGAGAAGATAAGCTTCCCTCATTGTGATTTGGCGCTATATAAATAAACCTGAATTAAACTGAATCAAAATGTTCTTGGCAAAAAGTGTCACAGTCTGGCAGAGCAGACTGTATGAGGTGAGAAAGTGGACCCAAATGCAGACACGTGAAGCGATGAAACTTTAGCTTAACCAAAAACACACTGTTTATTAAAGCGGGGAAAATTAATACAAACAAAAGGCTAGGTGAACCAAACATAAACCTAAACTGGGAAAGCTAGAACAGAACATGAAAACCTGGACATGAATACCTGACAAGGCATGACACGGACATGAAACATGGCGAGGGAATGACAGACCTGGACATGAAATGTGGAAAATGACGGACGACCTGACAAAGAACAAAGGGAGAAGGAGGACTTAAATACACAGGAGGTAATCAAGGGGAGTGGAGACACATGAGGGAACAGCTGACAAGAATAAACATAACGATGGCACAGGGGAAGTGTAAACCTAAACACATTGAACACAAGACCTTCAAAATAAAGCAGGAACACAGAGACGTAGACCTGACAACATGAACTTGACAACATGAGATACATGAAGGGACACATGAAGGGAGAGGGAGACTAAACACAGGGGTGCAAGACACAAGGGGAAACTGCAAAATAACTAACAAGCAACCTAGGCAAAATGGAAAAGAACTTAGAAAACCTAAAAACTAAACATAAGCCATAAATATACATAAACTCAAAATGCTGGGTCAAACGACTC
>VVHJ01032999.1:0-12546 GCA_015107715.1 Tylochromis polylepis | reverse complement strand
ATTAAGCTATGTGTATATGTTAAAGGTCTGGTGACCCTTTGTGACTTTGTGATGGGGGTGATGCTGTTGAATGTTTACCCAGGCAGTCACTCACACACACACTCGTACTTACACACACACACGTGCACATACATACACAGTGCCTTAGCTTTTTATGATGTACCAAATGGGGTTACGATGTGGGGGCTGTGTAATTGTGTGTGTGTAAATGTGAATAAAAGGACGGCGCAGGGGAAGAGAAGTTTGAAGTCGTCTGGAGTCATGCAGACGGACTTTCCTTGCGCAAGTAAAATCACGATCGTTTTCTGTGTCTTGCTTTCGTTCACGAGAAGAAATCTCAGCACCAGCGAGGCCTGCCAAACGCAGACCTGACAAAGACTAATCATAAAAAAAAAAAAAAAGATTTATTTTACAGCAGAATTTTCACTTTGTATTATTTGCTTTACCCCCTCAACCTTATGTTTCATCATGACTGAAAAAAAGTATCTCTTTTAACCTGGATTATGGATTAGTTTTATCCCAGTGTACTGACCGCTTTCAGTGTCCTTTGTTTGTGATTTCTTTCTGTCAAAGCTGCTGCACATCCCACTAAACAAACACAATGGACCTTTCATGGATGCTACAGCATCTGATGCCAATGGGATTCCTGGTGTGCAAACAGTGTGGTTGTCTACAAGGTTCAGGGATAACCAGTGCTCCCATTCTAATTTCCTACCCAGTAGCCAAACACGCCAGTCCGAGTGTAGGTGGTCTGGATGTTTCTGATGTAGGGAAGATGAATCTGTTTGGCAAACAGCAGCAGCAGCAAACCTTGCATCCTCACTGATGTGACCTAGACACAGACAGAGACAGTAAGATTGTATTAAATGTTGTAGATTGTGCAGCGTTTCTTTTCTTTTTCTTTTCCTCTTTGAATTTCAAATAGTTTAACTGTAACAGTATAATAATGTATCTATTAATATATTTTATGTCTCTTTTATGGATGAAAGAAAAATAAAGCAGATTAAAGATACACATAAACACAAATATTTCTCCTTTTCCTTCTTCTGTCTTCTCTGACCTTGACAAAGCCTCTGGGTGCCAGTGAGTTCATGAAGACATGGCTCCAGGAGTCTTCTGATATCAGGTCTGTGATGAACCTCACTGGGGTGGCATTTACCTCCTGAAGGCTAACACACAGAAATACAAATAAAAGACAAGTAATGACAGTCCGATGTCTTTGATTCCACTGCTGTGATATCTATCTATCTATCTATCTATCTATCTATCTATCTATCTATCTATCTATCTATCTATCTATCTATCTATCTATCTATCTATCTATCTATACCATAGATTATTAGCAACATTTAAAACTCCACTGTCAATAATGTTATTTCTTACCCAATCACATAGAGATCTGTAGGGGGCTGGGCATCTAGTTGCAGCAAAGAGGTGGCATCTTCAGGAGGCTCTGCTGTGGCCACATTCCAGGTCACAATGTGGAGCCTTGTGAGAAAAAACTCCCAAATATTATTTACAATGCTACACAGCTATACACTGTGCATGTTCAACGGTTTGTGTCCTCAAAAACAGCAATACAAAAAAAAAATACAAAAAACCTTGATAACATTTACTTTTCCAACATACACAGTAGTTCTTAGCGGAACTCACTAAGAACTACAGATATCATTTTCACAAACAGCACTTTAAGAGCCTATCGATTATTTCTGCACTTTTTGATATTAACTATATTAGTTGCTATGGTATGCCTATTTCTCCATGATAAATCAAAGTTTAAAAGTGATTGTTTTTTTACAAGCCTTTTAAGAACCCAAAATGTTAAAGTCAACCTGAATGCATCTGTGGGAATGAAGCGTCCACAGAGCTGAAATGCTTCTTCCAGTGTGCGCGACACCTCTTCACTGGCTTCGTCATCAGAGCTCATGTCCTCTATGCAGGTCAGCAGCTGGGACAAACGCTGGCGAAGAACCATCTTCGACTTTGAGCCCTGAGACGCAGAGCTGCTCGTGCTGTCTGAGCGCACACGTGAACTGTCTGTTAAAGGCTCCATCTTTGAAGTTATGCCTTAGAAAATGGGTCTTCCTGATGTCTGAGGTTAGGAGGTTCTTCAGTGCACAACAGTATTGAAGGTAAACGACTTAAAATAGACATAAAGAAAGAAGGAAAATCCTGTGGACCTTTGGCTTGACTTCTCCTCAGACTTCTGTGGTTGGGATAGTTGTAGCCATCTGATGCGAGAGGCCACTGGTCCCTTTGCCCACTCTACTGAAAGTAATATGAACTGATTCCTAGTTAGTCAAATCTCCCTCTGCATGTGCTTCAGGCAGTTCTTCTTTAAAGTCCTCCAAAATAGCCAAGTTGAACAACTCACACGCCGAGGGTGAAGCTTGCTGGTGGAGTCCTTTCTCTGGCAGAGTCTTGTGTGATCTGGCTCCGACGGAGCAGCGACTGACAAAGCAGTGGGGTTGACTTGGGAAAGTAGGCAAGAGTGAGTCAGATTTGGAGTATAATCGCAGGCAGGAGACAGGCATGAGAACGTGTGTTTTGCTGTGAGTGTGTGCAGTCAAAGAAAGTGCAAGAGGAGGCTGATCCTCCATCAGTATTGCTACAAGACCTGGGCAAACCTTCAGCTTTTCTAAGAGGTTTACCACCACTATTCTTCATCAGCTGAGCACACAGAACAATGCATGTGACCTACAATTACACCCATGCAATGGTGACGAGAGAAAATAGCAGCTTTGGCTTCTTCTGGTATAAATCTGGGTTCTTGTTATATAGATGAAAGGTTATCTTTGTAAACCGGATAGAGGTCAGAGAGGAGTTACAAGCAGCTTTATTAGCTATGACACACAGTTTTAGGACAAAAACTCAAATAATTCTGATTAACAAGTGTTACAGCACACTTAATAGATGTGGGAGCATATTAAGCAACCTGCAACTGCGGTGCTTTTTGCCTAATACTTAAATGGATTAAAGATTTAAAAGCTGCAAGTGCAGCAAGATAATTATTTCATTCTTAAAATTTTAACATCTACTTAGCCACTAAAACACGTTTCTTTGCAAAAACGACTTGATTAGAAACCGCTGGATAATTCTTTACCCAGGACTTAAAATGATCCTGAACTATACACTATACTATAAATGATTCTGGACAAACAAGTTTTTACTTTTCTGAAGCTAAAAGCGAAACTCAATTTGTCATTAAATTCCAGAAAATAATGTGCTGATTGTTGTGTGTAATTGAATAAGTGTATGGAAAAACCTTTTCTCTAAAGCTGAATAGTTAAATAATGGCTGTAAATCAGAAATATTAAAATATTTGGACGCCTGTGGAAAATATGAAGAAATGGGGACAGGAATAAAACAAAGTATTTATAATCCTTGGTGCCCCAATCCTCCCTTCCAGTTCACGTAACAGTGTCACATGCAGAGACTTAGGGCAAATTCTTTAGCAAGCAGAGGCGTTAAGTAGATAATCAGGGGGCGCACTGGTCAGAAATGATGAATAGAATACTATTTAAGTTTTCTCACAGACCTATTAATACTCAGACCCAGCAGCCACAAGTTACTTTATAAAGATTATGAAATACAAGGTGGGAGGCTTACTTTCTTTTGTTTTACTATCTCTACATCCGATCTGTGACAATTATTTCCATCTCTGTCTTTGTTCCTACCTACTTCGTATCCTTTCATTTACATTAGGTGACAAAGACAGAATTGTGCTGCTCTTACCTGCACTTGTCTGTTCCACCTCTGCCAGTGCTCATTTTCTCCCCTGTAGGCACACACACACACACACACACACACAGGCTTGGGCAAAATGTAAACAAATAGAAATACCAGGCGCTTTATCCTCGCTACAGTCAGTTTACTGGGAGCATAGACCAGAGCTGGGCAAAAATAACTAAACAGACAAAGCCAAACCTGACAGGGATGCCCCAGAGTCATTTCTCAAATTGCTTTTTAATCACGTCTAATCATGGTTAGCCTCAGCCATGTTAAAGTGACAGTGCCCTGAAGATCACATGTAAACACTGGAACACTTGAGAGTCATTTTTTGACATATTTTAAATAAAACTTGATCAAAAATTTTGTAGAAATTCTTTGACTTTTTAAAGCTAATTATAAATACTGGGGGCGATGCATATATGGAGCTGTTGGTTGCTCTGGCCTTCGAACTAGTTTTAAAGTAAGTAAAGAAACCAACAACAATATCCAGGACTTGTGACTAGACTGTAACAGCCACACCTACATTCACTTTTGTCCTGTTTGTGTCAAAGTCGTCTAATAACTGTGGTTTTGTTATGATAGCTTAGATTATTTGTTTTTCTTGGTTTCTTCCTCACCACCAACCCTTGGGCTGACGGCTGTGATTAGACACTATATGAATAAAATTAAATGTAACTGAATTTCATTTGGCCACTTGGGGGCAACACTGCGCACAACAAGCTGCAAGCTAACATATTTGTCATGGCTAATACGCTTTTAGCAAAATAGTTGATTATAGTTCATATAGCTATAGATATTAGTCTGCTGTTAAACTGGCATTATGACTACCCACATAACAGATGTAAGTCCAGAGTCTTTATTTTATCTCTTTTATCTTTGTTGTGGTCTTCATTTAGCCCCACAGCGAAATATGTAATCTCTTACATAGCTAACCGTTTAGAACTTTAGCTAAATTAGCCAGCAAAGTCATTTTCTTATTATATCGCTGTAGATACTAACCACAATAACAACTTGTCACAATATAATAACTGAGGCTTTGACATTATGCAAATTTTAATCAAAGCAGAAAAAATACCCTTAAAAAGGCAGAAATTATTTATTCTGCTATTGTAGTGTCAGCTTTTATTATCAATATTATTCCATTTTAATTATGCATCAATTAAGTTAGTTGTTTTTCACTGATGAGCTTTTTTGTTCTTCATAACAATGTTACTAACTTATGTTTTCTTTACTTTTATTAATTTGATAAGCCCCACCTTGAAAAAGTAAGTCCTAACTCTGGTATGTTAAATTGACCAGTGTATTGATTGCAAGAGGAACAGATTGTATTGCCGTATTCCTACTTGTTCCGACTGCTAGTGTGCTGTAAAAATAAAAAAAAACATGCTGAAATATATATAAAAATGAACTGCAGAAAGAGCAAATAATTAAAAATAAATCAAACACTTTACTGAGATCATTTTGTCTTATGAGAACAAAAGCATCTCTCTGTCTAACTAAAACATTACCTTTGTCTATGTGTCTGTCTTGTGGTATCCGGAAAAAACAGTAGACCCTGTGTGCACAGATGACAGAGATGTCCAAAGGGAATCTGTTTTCCTGTGGTGAGTCTGGTTTGACTGTTTGATACTGTTTTTGGTTCCCTTACTTTGTTCTCAGCTGCTCCCCTCCTGGGTGCAAATTCCCACACACAGCCCACGCTGGACTTAAGCGTAACATCGGATCAAGCCAGTGAGAAAGTGTTCATGAATAGATATGTCTGTTTATTGACGCGTGGTATTTGTTGCACTAAAGCCTTCTTTGTATGAAATAATCCTTCATTTTCTTAACAGTATGGAATGTGAAAGGTGCTCTGCATTACACATTAAAATGCTACTGTATGAGGATTTTATTGACTATGTAATGTTTTAATTACAGGGATTCATTCTGTTATTTTTGTGGTCTTGCAGGATGGTGGTGCATGACCTAAATAAGCCACCTGTAGAAAGAAAGAAGAAAGAGTACCCATCAAGGTTTTCAACAGAACAGACACAAAGATAAAAAAAAAACAAAATCACAACTTGAAACTTGATTAATACTTTCTGATCTTTAGATTCATTAACCAAAGTTAATTTTTCATTCATATTTCTACTGGTAAGCTTAGGTTTTTTTTTTTGGTTTTTTTTTTTACTGATAAGCTAAAATATCCTCAATGGTTCATTAGTAAATTCAAATATTCCCTCTCAAACACCCACACACTGTGTAGTCTCATCACCATCTAACAAAATGTGTAGCAGCTCTCAGCCGTGGCCCATCCTCTACCTCATAATCAGGATTTAAAGTAATCTTTGCCACAAAAAGCCTGATTAATTCTACCCTGCCTACAGTGTTTGTGTGTATGTGTGTGGTGTCTGCTGTCTGTGTGTTTTATGGGTCCACCAGGGGTACCAAAGAATAATATTCAAAAGTCATACTTTGTGGCTTTAATTAACATTTGATGATTTCAACAACTGCTGATTACATCAGTCTTGATTTCTTTTGCTGAGACAAGTCATTGTTCATTTTTTAGTTTATATTTCACCATTTTTTGACTGTCTGTTAATTTATTTAAGCATCATCTTACATCATACCAATTCATCTTTCCCTTGCATTTAGGAAACATACATTGTCTCCCATGTTTAATTAATCTCACATCTATGACATCCATTAAAATGATAAAAAAAAGCATTCACATCAAACTTATGTACAGTTGCTTTGTTTCTTTTTATTTAGTTCTTTATGTCTCCAATGTACAGTAGTGTTATTAGAAGATAAAATGACAAAAAGGCACAAATTCACAATAAAAGAAAGAAAAACAGGAGACAAGTTAACAGGAGTGAGAGAGAGAGAAAGTAAGAGAGAGAAAGAGAGATTTAACGATTTAAAAACAGTTTGGGATTATTATGGAATCATTTGGTTTCATACTCTGATTATAAATCGAGGAATCTAACAACGGATAACTATGAGATTGTCTCTGTTAAACCACGTTCTCTCACAAGTTTGCAGGTTCAGACTCTTAAAAACATCAGTATCTGTTTTCAAACAACCACATATATTTGTTCTTTCTCATGTGTAGCTTTAATCTCCAACACTCCAGCACCCAGTTGAAGCTGCTCCGAAATGTAGAATAATTTCCCCCGATTCCCCCACTGCTAACCACAGGAGGGCAAAATCTAACTCGTGCCCCGGCCTCACGTAGGGCTGACGCCATCAGCACATTATGTGGATCAATGAACTGACCCAAGCTGCCGTTCCTTTGCAGAGAGAAGTCAGTATAGTTCAGAGACTGACAACAGAGGTACAACATTCAGAACAAAAATATATATTTATACACTGTCCTGCCAATGAGACATGGTTCCTGTGAGGGAATAATGAAGGACAGGAAATAGTAAATAGGCTCTATGATTATTTTTTTTCCTCCAAATGTGAAGTGCTGCTTCACTTGAGTAGCCTAAACATCTATAACAATATGTAAGAATGCATTTTTATGACTACAGTAGACAATATTCCTCAAAATTTCTTATCACTACTAAAGTCAGCAACTATAACTCAACATTTTCTGATTCTGTGGCCAGCATGGGGTGTGTAATGCTGAGTAGATAGCGATTAATTAAGAGGATCAAGTGTCAAGAGGGTGTGCTGTAGGCTTTGGCAGGACAGTCTGATCTATATATGTGTGTTCATCTACAATAATTTATTTACTATTTACAAAGTCAATACATACAGTACATCCACAAATCTCCATGAATCAGTAGCCCCATCACAGACACTGAGTGAGACACTTGATGGACGCAGAGGTGGTGGGATTGAACATCCAGGGTCAGTGTTTCGGATTTAAAGAGGAGGCAACAGAAAAATGTTTGCCATGATGGCCTTATTCAAGTTCAAAGCTCAAACATGATTTTTTTTAAAATTTATAGTTCACAAGGTTGCTAATGATCCTCAGAACAGTCCTTTTTAATAATCCAGCAGACCACATACTGTGCGCGCACATTAGATTAGGCTCAAAGACAATGCTCAAATGTCTGTCAATCATTTGCTTTGCCTTTCTTGTTAACTAGGAAACGGTGAAGTTGTAGTCAATTCAGCTCCACGTTTCCCTGTGAACTGAAAGCCTGAATCTAACCAGATTCAGCATAATAGTCCTTTAGGTTAATGTAGCTTAACATGAGAGTAACTTCTGGAAATCTGCCAGAGAACCTTTGCGTTTTTAAGAATTTCTGCAAGTTAGTAACCAAATGACTTATCCTAATTAAAGAGTCAATGGAAGAAATAATTATTGCAATGCTTGCCACGTGGGACAGATGTCATTTTGACTGATAACAGTACTTGACCGATACTGTTTTCATTTAGTAATTGCAAATGAAAAATCCTATAGTGAATTTATACTGCAAAATTCAGTAAGTATGCATTATTGTACTTTAATAATGATACAAATTTGTGCATAAACTACAAAAAATAGGCTTTATTTATCTGTTATTTGAAAGTTTCTAAATTATTTTACATGAACTAATATTAGCTTGTTAGTGCAAAATGTCCATAATCATTTTCTTGTCTCGTTATCTGTTGCTTTCTCTTTAAGCTTTCCATACCGTTAAAACGTGCAGGATGTGAAGTAGATGACAGGACGGAAGGAAGGTAAAAGAGGCCAAATGAACACCAGCAAGAAGAAAAAAACAATAGTGCCCGCTGTTATCGCTCCTCTAGCTTAGTTTGTTCCTTGTTTCTAACTAGGATCAACTTTCTACAAAGACACTCACTACCCTGCATGTTACATTCACACTCATGCATACACCCAGAAAACTCCCCTCCAAAACAAAACACTAATTCAAATAACAACCTTTAGATCCCACAAGAGAAATCACCCCATGCAAAGACTCACAATAGAAATGGAATTTCATGATGAATAAACAACTTGAGCCCTCTTGAGTTGAGGCTTGCGCTCCAGTTTACTAAAACTGCAATGACCAAGGAGAGACCAGCGTGTCATGATAGTTATTGCTATTGCTGGATAACACCATTTATCCACTGAAGATGACACAATGGATGACAAGGCAAGACCTGATGCACAATGACAGCACAGGTCACCAACAGAAGAATGAAAAAAAGAGACAGTCCTAGACTCATTTATGACTGTTCCAGTAGTCTGCTCTATATTTTTATTTTGCAGGGTGACACATTTTACCAGTACCCCTCTAAACTATCGCTTAATCTGTGTTTTTATGTATATGCATTACGGTATACTTGTATTCAGACATAACCTTCAATTACGGCACTTTCGAGCAGCCTGAACAGCCAAATGAAACTGAGGAGGATCTGCTGAAAGAGGCATGAAAAATATAGCTGAAAACCTTGGTGACCTAGCAATGTTACAAAGACACACACCACTAAACCCTGCCACAACCACACACACACACACACACACACACACACATATATATGCAAACACACACTCACAAAGCAGCAGAAAAGCTAATGAACTTGTCAACATATGTAGGGGGGGAAATCTTATCTGTTAGGTCAGATTCATAGCAGAGATAACACAAAACTCTTCGCACAATCCCAACCTTGCAGCTGGGATTTGTATATTTGCAAATCGATTTCAATAGGAAAGGGAAACACTGCATGACACAAATGGAGAAAAGGAGATACAATGACAAAAAAAAGAAGAAATTAAAGGATCAAACAAGCAACACAGCACTGAGCAGATACAGCTTGGCTTGATCTGGAAGAAAATAAACATCCACAGACAAATGTACTGAATCATTTTAAAAATCTTGTTTTTTTAAATATATATATATATATATATATACACATATATATGTACTTCAGTACAATTATTCATCTCTCCGATATACTTTATATATACACTACTGGGATATCTTAAATAGAAATAAATCCTAAATTGCAGAGATAAATGACACTATTCTCTGTAGTTTAGAACAATTTAGACAGAAAGAGAGGACTGACTGACAAGATCTATAATTTTGCTACTGGAGGCCTCAGAGCAATTAACATGGGGGCACTAGATTAAAAAAATAAACCAAAAGTACAGATGAGTGTGAAAGGAGGGAAGGATGGAGAACATCAGCTGAAAACTGGAAGTTTACTGGGTCCAGGTCCCTGAAACCAAATTGGACTGCAAGAGGTGGGTTTTGGACCAGCCGGTCAGATGTTGTGTCAGTTGAGACAAATGGAGGATGTGAATCCGCTGGTGTCTGGATTTTCTGATCTAAAAGAGAAGACAGAAAGACAGTCATCACTTCCATCGTCTGCTTTTTTTTAACTGTCTAATAAACAATTAATGTCTTTTATTGTTTATTGCATGCTAATTAAATAGCATGCAGTCAGTTGCATGCTAACTACATACTATTTAGTTAGCATGTAACTAAATATATATGTAGATTTAGTTGCATGCGTTTGTCAAATGTACTCAGATTTCAAGCCTGCCTGCTCTTGTGAACCTCGTTTCCAGCTACAACATGCATGTGCTCTAGCCGATAATCATAGTGAAGAATTTACCAACTAAAAAGCCTGTTAAATCTGATAACTGGCAATTTAACAAGGTCACCTTCTGCTGTTTTAGATTCAGTAATCCAACATTTGTGACCCCTAATAACCACATAACTTCATTCACTGGCTGCAATTTCTTGTTACTTATAATGATGTGCATACACTGTTACTGATATCTGAGATCATTTAAAGGGATCTCAGACACTAAAGTTTAGGTTAAAACAAGACAAATGTTTTGCTAATTCATTAATTTCTTAACTAGGGAAGAAAAAAAATAGTCTGAGGTTTCTGGTCAAACAATGCAAACAATTTGAACACATCACCTTGGATCTGGGAAATTACAATGAGCAGCTAGACTGGGGAAAAAAATCCAATATTTCAAAGAACATGTCAAGGTGCAAATTTACAGAAAGGGCAAAAATAATTTCACCTGATGAGCAGCAGCATTCACGGTCCAATACAGCCTCAGTCCTCTAGAGCAACCATCCCTTTCACAGGGTCCTTCACTCTCATCTGACAAAAAGGAAAAATTTTGAATTGTTTGTTTTAGGTCTGTGCACACATCTGTCTCTCCTCGAGTTTCTAGTAATAACAACATTTTAAGGCCACCAAATACACATGTGCAAAATACGTAGAGGTTGAGCTGCTACATATGTAAGAACTGCATCTTCCAAGCAGACAGACTCGGAAGTAGTACAGGGTGGGCCATTTATATGGATACACCTTAATAACATGGGAATAGTTGGTGATATTAAAGTCTAGTTTGTGGCACATTAGTATATGTGAGGGGGCAAACTCCTCAAGATGGGCGGTGACCATGGTGGCCATTTAGAAGTCGGCCATCTTAGATACAACTTTTGTTTTTTCAATAGGAAGAGGGCCATGTGACACATCAAACTTATTGGTAATGTCACAAGAAAAACAATGGTGTGCTTGGTTTCAACATAACTTTATTCTTTCATGAGTTATTTACAAGTTTCTCTTTGTTCACAGCCATTGACATGTCGAAAAGGTTAACACGTGAGGAGCGGATCGAAATTGTGTTGATATCTGGTGAACGCAGTAACTGGGTCATTGCAGCAGATTTCAATGCAAGACACCCTACGAGACCACCCATCTCCCATACTACAGTTAGCAAACTGCTTGCTAAGTTTCGAGAAACTGGTTCAGTGTTGGATTTGCCAAAATGTGGACGCAAGAAAACTGTCACTAATGAAGAAACATCAGTGGCTGTCCTAGCTTCATTCAGCAAGAGCCCACAGCGTAGCACTCGCCGCATGTCACTGGAGAGTGGCATTAGTCGAACATCCCTTCGGCGGATATTAGCTACTCACAAATGGCACCCTTACAAACTCCAGCTACTGCAGCATCTCAACGAGGATGACCCAGATCGGCGCACAGAATTTGCAGAATGGGCAAAACAAAAATTGGAACAGGACCCTCAGTTCACGCAGAAGATTTTGTTCAGTGATGAGGCAAACTTTTATGTGAATGGTGAAGTTAACAAACAAAACCACCGCTATTGGTCTGACACTAACCCACATTGGATGGATCCCTCCAAGACTGTTGGAACAACAAAAGTGATGGTTTGGTGTGGTATATGGGGTACAACGATAGTGGGTCCATTCTTCATCAATGGAAACCTCAAGGCCACTGGATATTTGAAATTGCTACATGATGATGTGTTTCCCTCTTTATGCACTGAAGCTGGCACGTTCCCTGAGTTTTTCCAGCAAGATGGTGCACCACCACATTATGGGTGCCAGGTCCGAGCATTCCTAGATGAACAGTTTCCTGGAAAGTGGATTGGTCGTCGTGGGCCAGTTGAATGGCCCCCAAGGTCTCCCGATCTGACCCCCTTAGACTTTTATCTTTGGGGTCATCTGAAGGCAATTGTCTATGGTGTGAAGATACGAGATGTGCAGCACCTGAAACTACGGATACTGGATGCCTGTGCTGGCATTTCTCCTGCGGTGTTGCTATCAGTGTGTGAAGAGTGGGAGAAGAGGGTTGCATTGACAATCCAACACAATGGGCAGCACATTGAACACATTTTATAAGTGGTCAGAAACTTGTAAATAACTCATGAAAGAATAAAGTTACGTTGAAACCAAGCACACCATTGTTTTTCTTGTGACATTACCAATAAGTTTGATGTGTCACATGGCCCTCTTCCTATTGAAAAAACAAAACAAAAGTTGTATCCAAGATGGCCGACTTCTAAATGGCCACCATGATCACCACCCATCTTGAGGAGTTTGCCCCCTCACATATACTAATGTG
>VVHJ01032998.1:0-15074 GCA_015107715.1 Tylochromis polylepis | reverse complement strand
GGCAAAAAAAAAGAATTTAAAAAAAAAAAAAAAAAACCAGGCCAAAAGCACCTTAAAAAAAAATCAGAAGACATGTTATTTGTTTGTTTTGCACAGATATAGAGCGAAGGAGTACATAATACCAAATGATGCTTGCTTGACATACTGTTGTCTGTCTGTCATTGATAAAAGTTGGGAGCACAGATATTTAAATGTGACGCTGGGATGTTTTTCTCCTATCAGGATAACTGTCTGATCGGGATTTGCTGGTTGGAATCACATGAAAACAAATCTGCAGGCTTGGGTTGCTCACAAATTACAGCAGCACATTTCTGCTTTGCCTTTTCTGAGACGCTGCAGATCATACCCTAATCCCTCTGTGCTGTCTATGCAAATCACATGTCGCCGGGTTGATATCCATTATCCTGCTAGGCTCTGGCTGGACATGAAGCTCTCTTGTTGTTTACATCAACTCTGACTCAGAGGACTATCGGGTTTATGCAGCAACGTTGTGTGGGAGTGAAGGAGATACAGTAACAAAGCCATCCGAGTAAACTGGCCTGAATCAAATATACTGTATCGTTGTCCTTCACTGCTCATTGATAGTGACATTTCTATTACCCCGTGCTCTTTGTGTTGCACTCCAGCCACAATCAAAGCCAGAGAAATTATTCAAGCAATCACCTGCTAATGGCATAAATACCGACACTCAAGTTACCTTGATTTGTACACGAATGATCTTTATATTTGGAAATTCTCACCACGTTTTCAATTTAGATAACCCACTCTAACGGCTCAAATGTATATGTTTATGTAAGCTGTAAAGGTTTAAAGGATGAAATGAAGGAAGTGATCGAGAAATCATATTCAACAGGTTTTGTTCTTTGGGCAGAGGGAAATGGAAAGGACCCATGAAGGGAAATGAAGTGGATAAAACAGACATGTTCATTTTCTCTGAAGAACTGAGGTTCCGAACTTTCTTCTTTCAAGTCAAACACAATTTACTTCAACTTTGATTTAATTCACTGCAGTGGCAGAAATTCACGGTGTAAACCAACCGTCTGCCAGCGTTATTGTATTACTCCAGCATGTTCTTACTGAATATGAAATGTTGTGAAAGGGAATTCTGAGGCAGTAATATGTATATATCTACATTTTCTTCTTGTTTTGCATCCAAATGTCCTTTAGCTTCTGCTGCCAGCGGTAGATTTCCTCCCTTTTTCCACGAGAGGTCTTTCACTTAGAGAGACAAACACGATGTCGGTGCCACAGCAGATGTTTGATCTACAGTTACTGTAAATATGACTCGCACTTTCTGGATGCAGTAATAAATATTATCAGTGTTATTTGCTTGCTGTAATATGACCTCTTGCAAATAGATAAACACAAATAGCTTGCCTCTTCCTCATTGCCGAGCGTCAGCTCTGTAATACCACTGTCACATACAGTCACTTTGAAAGTAAATACCAGCTGATATTGGTTCGTCATAAAGATGTGGTGTTTGCAGAATTACTGAGAAGGCTCATAGGACGTAAATGGGATTTAAGGGCTGCAGTTTGCACATTAATTTTTCAATTAAATTTTAATTACAGTTTCGAGGAAAAGTCTGCGAAACCCTTTTGGAATTACGAGGCTTTCGGAATTGATTGCTCATAAGATGTGATCTGATTGTCACAAATCTAGACAAACTCAATTTGACTAAACTAATAATGCACAAACACTCATACTTCTCATGTCTTTAATGAAGACAACCTTTATCAGAAGTTTCCCAAAGCTTCTGGGAGTCTTGCATGGGAAGGTGTTATTTTGGACCACTCCTCCCACAAAACTTGAAAGTTTCTGTGTGGGGTATATCAATGGAACAATCCTATAACACAGCTTGAGTTAATTTTGCTTATTTACTTGTATGCTCGGGCTTATTGTCTTCTAAGCTTCAGGTCATGGACTGCTGCCCTGACACTCCTGCTCTTTTTACGATTGTGAATTGATTGCAAGGTGTCCATGCTCTCAGGTAGCAAAACATGCTCCCTCAGCCGTCACAGCTGAGATGAGATTTTGTTGCAGTGCAGTACTCTTTTCCCTCCAAACACAGTCTTTAACTTGTTTGGTTTTTTTTTTCTTTTCTCCACAGGACATTATCCAGGAAGTGTTGACGAACATCCAGGTGTTTTTCTGCAAGTGTGCTGCCGTGTTTTGCCACGTTCCAATGCTTCCTTCTTGGTGTCTCTCCAGTAACACCATTTTTATTAGTGCTTTTTTAACAGTAAAAACAAAATAAAGTTCCAGGTATTTCTGTAGGTGTTTTGTTGAAACATTTAGGTTCTTTTTCACCTCTTTGAGGACCTTGTGCTCTTACTTTAATTTATGCAGGACAACCACTTCTAATGGGTGTTTCTTTCCTAATTTTGTTCATCTATATAATGTCTACAGTGAAAATTATTCTGATCAAGTTACGCTTCACACCGAGCAGAGTCCATCAGTGCACATTTTGTTTTAAAAAAAGAGGGTTGAGGGGCTCCCCTATAGCCTGCACTTCCACTCCAATCTCATTAATTTGTGAACCAGACTACAAGTAGCTTTTGTTGTTGTTAGCACAAAGATTCACATAGTGTTTTTTTTTTTTTTCCCCCACACTGGCTCTGAATCATGGATGTGTTGTTAGCTTGGCCAGATTGTTTGGATGAACATCAGACCACATTTTGTGAATAATCAGTCCAGGAAACCTTGTAATTCCAAAAGGTTTGCAAACATTTTTTTTTCTTGCACCTGTGTACTTGAAGAATTTCTGTCTTTATTTATTTTGTCTTTGATTATTTTATATCAATAAAACATATTTTCGTATCCAGTCTCAGAACATATTTTAATATGCGTCACTTTAAAAACTAACTAGACTTTTGAAAGTAACTCTTAAAATAGTAAGTTGAAACAACAGAGTCTTGTTTTTCCCAGCCTGAGATGTGGCAGCTCCCTGCAGTGTTTTACAAGTGCTAATGCTTGTGGGTACACTGTGGCCTCACTGTTTCCTTTTACAAGGCCAAGGTATGTGATTGCGCTTTGTAGACATACTGCAGCAATCCAGTAGAAATGTTTACCTGAATAAAGTTATATTTCTTCAATTAATGACAAACAGCAGCTGGACAGCAGTTTGTCCAAACAGCAACTAGAACTTTTCTTCCTTATTGTCCAAAAACTTTGATAGCGCAGCAGAGGTTAGCAGATGGCAAAACGTTCCTTGCTACCTGTATGATTGCATAATCCGCTTTTACAGTACAGTGTCAAGGCTCTACCCAAGCATAAACAAAACTGTTGTTGTGTGAGAAAGGGTTTCTCAGAGCCACATGGCAACTGTTGATACTGGGCAGACACTGAGCTGCTTCACTGAGCACATTCCGATTCTCGCATAGCTGCAAGAAAAAACAACCCCAAAATCAGTCGGATCACCAGAGGGAGAAAGAGGGAGCTATAGAGAGAACTGTAACAGGAACACACAGAAAAAAAAAAAAGTAGGGACAACAACTTCAGAAGTTTTGACTTACATGTGATGTGGTCACTTTAAATTTTAAAATGTATGAGGTAAGCTAAAGCTCCAGATAGCAGAAGTCTCAAAAAAAAAAAAAAAATAAGCCATGCGTTTTCGATTTCCTTCTTTAATCAAAATATCTAGGTGTTAAAATGTCAGGTGACCTCTCCTCCCCCAAACAATATCTATCCTTTATCTTAATCCTAGAACACCCAACTGGAGTATTTATACACAGGAGTACTTTGTTGTAATTTGCTTTCTAGCTCAGAACTGGATGTGAATACCGCTGCCGCTTTCATTTTGGGGTAAATATTAATCCACAGTAAACACTTACCTCACCAGGAGGACTGCAGACAACAGCTTGAAAACAAAACTGTTTTATTGTTTTCCTAAGTGCCTACTGCCAAGACATAGTTTGGCAGAAAGTATTTTGTGAACTTCAGGTGCTACTTCCAGAATATTTCATCTTATTTTCAGACAACTAGTAAATAAGTGTTATTAAAATATTAAGCTCTTCCTTGAAAGAAATTGTTTTGTTTTTTTACCCCTTTTAACAGAGAAAAGATTATTTATTGCTTCCTGCTAGTCACAGTTTTATGTTTATTGTGCGAATACGAAAATGTCGAACTTTCTTATTTTAGGTTAAATTCAGGATTTCATTATCTGTGTGTGAGTTGCAATGGAAATGACGCCAGATTCCTTCACTCAGACAGTAAAAATTTAAAACATAATAATATAGTTTAACTTGGTAACACTTTCTAATACAGATAGTAATAAACAGTAAATTGATAGCTGATAAAACTTTTGCTGTTTAAAATTCAGTGCTATTATATTTACTTGACGTGCTAATAAGTTTTCATTGCCTTATTGTAAAGTTGCAACTCTGTTATAAAAACTGTGTATACAGTTAATAAATAATTTGTAATGCTCCAGTAAAGTCTATTTGGATAGCAATTATAAAGCTTTAAATGTTAATAATAATAATAATAATAATAGCTTTGCTCAGTTTAGGCACAAAGCTACCTGGTTAGGGTTAGGAAAAGACAACCGTTTTGATTAAAGAAAAAAAAGTGGAACTGCAACAATAATGTTATATTTTGCAAAAATGACACTTGGGCACCTGCTGTATTAAAATGGACCACCTGAGTACCCATATGTCCAGTAGGAGTCTAAATTTTGTCACTAAAGTTGTGTTACAGCACTGACCCCAAAGGACACCTGGATAGTGGATAGTTCTAAAAACCAGCAGTACTTGATGTCATGGGAATAACTGATCAGTAATGAAAACTTTAGTCTAAAATATGAAGAAGATTATGATGCAGATTTGGCAAATATCCAAGTAATACAATATATCAAACGCTGTCATGGTCTGGGTGAGTCTGAGTAACTTTCCACAGCATCGGCTCTCCTCTTCTGGGTGGAGCCCTCTTCGCTCCTTCCAGTTCCTCACCTGATGGTAATCACAGTGGCAGTAGTTATGACCAGCGCTCTCAACTAGTCCTCGCCAGATTGTCTGCTAACCTCTGTTAGTTCACGGCCTCACGTTGCTCTGGGACATCATAGTGTGTTTTTGCTTACCTCGTTCTCCTGTCTTCCAGTCGGCTCACTTTCCAAGCCTCTCCATAACCGCCCTTCAGGATTCTGGTCTGCTGCTGTCTTTAAACCCATTCACTCATTCTGCCTCTCTCACCTGCCTGCCTGCCTGCCTGCCTGCCTGCCTCCCTGCGCGCCAGCGTCGCACTCAGTAGTACTCACCCGGACCTCAACCTCACGCCTTCCCCTCCAGCTTATCTCCACCTGCAAACACGTAAGGCATCTCAGTTTCTGATTCTTGGATACTCCTAGCTCCTTCGAACCACCCTGACTGTTCTCTCCTCTGTTTCAGAGCCCGTGACCTGTCATAGTTCCCACCTGTCCAGTCCCTGCACACAGTTGCCTCAGTGACCTGTTTTGAGTTCATGTTTTTGCCTTGCCTGTCTAGTCTCAGTCGTCTAGCCACAGTGACCTGATATTGTTCTTATTTGTGCCTTAGTTTTTTGGTCTCAGTCTCCTAGTTTATGCTTCACATTAAATCCAGTCATAGCCCAAGTTTGTCTATTACACCTGACATTGTAAATAAAGGACTTTGAATCTGCATTTGAGTCCATTCCGCTTCATGGGCCACTGTGCCATGACAAATGCTACCTATGTTAAATGTTGTTCTCAGACGTGATTGTCTCTCATCAGTTATAAAACACCAAATGATGCAATATGTAATTTATAAAACAAACCTTAGATAAACTCAAGACATTATAAATATTATACTACCATAATCAGTTAACATGAATAATTGTCATTTCATTCTTAACAACAAAATAATTCACTTAATTCAGTTTGCTAATGATGGGTACTGATTTATTTTATCATTACGTATTAGCCAATCATAAAATCTTGTGGCGTACTCTAGCCTCTTGTCCTGGGGAAATGTGGTCCAAGCATTTACACATTAATGCATGTATACAAAGACAGATTGAGAGATATCTCCAGCAGATTTGCTCGAATATTAATAAACATTACAAACCCCAAGGGTCTTCTTTATTGTCACATTCTGAACCTGTCAAGTATACATCACTCTTGTAACACCTACATCATTAATCTTTAATGCATCACATTATACAGGATTCATGTGCTGCTTCTGAATCATTTACATAAGAGGGGAAAAACGATGCATTTGTCACTTACAATTTATGATTGTGATCCACTTGAAAACATATGCTTATCTCATGCTCAGAAATAGTGATTTTTATGACTTGAATGCCTCGTGCAATGTCTGAGCTGTTAGGCAATTTGCAGGGAAAAAAAGTTCTTTTTTTCCCCCTTCTGAAGTGAATCTCTGGTTTGCTGTGAATGCAACTGATGCTTATTTCTTTAGAAATGAGTTATTGGCATATTCTCAAATCCAAGCTTTCCCAATCCCCCTTCTACAGCTCAGCTCAACAGCTCAGCGATCAATCACTCGCAGCTCTCCTCCTTCCTTTCCTGCTGTATCCCCTATGGTGTGTGAGTCAGCCTAGATTTTCAAGAATTAGAAACTCATATTATCTAGGCTGTGGACACAAAAATGTTTGCTTTGCTTTACTTTTTAAACACCTAGAAAAAAGTGGGCAAAAAAACAAGTTTAATCCTAAGAAGCTGTGTTTGCAGTTTGAAATATGTGTCTTTAAAGTTATGAGGGTAGATCTACATGCTGATAGATTAATTTACATTTTGACTGTTTATTATCTCATATGCTTGCCTAGGAAAAAAAATAGCAGCACATGCCTTCTCATAGCAGTAGAAGGTGATGAAAAATGGTGCAAGGGTTGAAATTATTTTCTTTGATTCTCCAGACCACTGGGGGATTTCTCTCAGCAGGCTGATGAAAAGTTAGACTAAAATCTAATAGAAAAGTCTCCAGTCTGATACCCGTATGGTCGGAAGCTGCTGAAAATCATTTGTAAGACTATGTCTCTCTCACCCACTTCCAACTTTTATGACTTCAAAACGCTCAGCATTTTTCTTCAAGTGTGTCAAATTTGAATGAGGACATTATTCGGCTTTCTGAGCCCGTTCATACATTTCCAAAAGCAAAGGAATCAGCTTTAATGCCTTATTAGGCTTCGCGAGAATTTCCCAAAGGATAACAATCACATCAGCCAGCTGAAATAGGAGGACAGTGCAGATGAGATTTATAGCTGCCCACATGGGTTCATTCACTAGCAATGAAGTCGATAATGGAACGTTGCCTCGTCATCAAGGAAGCCAGAATAAACTTGTTGTGTTTTTTAGAAACGCTTGTTAAGATACATCAATGTACTCATAAAACTCACATGTAATATACTACTCATTTGTACAACATGTACTTAATTTTGTAGAAAAAAGAAAAAAATCAGACATTTGTAAATACTTGTGGAGCTATTATACCAGTGTTTTTGGTTTTGTTTTGTTTTTAAATAAAAAACATATAAACTAAGTAAATAGTTTTGATCAAATTCAACATTGTTTCATGATATAATGCTTAATGAAAGTTAAAGAAAATCACATTCCTTATATTCCTGCAAGTGTTGAAGATAAACAAATTAGTTTTTCAGGTGAGGGGCAGTGTAATCTTGGGAGAGAAGTCTTTTTTTAAGGGTAATCCTGAGTGAAGATCTGCCAGTAACATATTTGAAGGGTATGGCAAGGACGGAGAGGCGGGTGCCAGCAGTCAGGACCATCCTCAAACAAACGCCTTTACCAGAGAGGGGATTAAGCCTTGGGCTTTGAGAGTAGGAGTTGGATTGAACTGTGCAGGAATGTTGAAAATACAGCAGAAGTACCCTCCCCCCCCCCGAATGTTACAGATGCCTTAGATTGAACGAGGTATATGATAGGGGAGGAGAAAAAAAACAGCCCAGTTTTGCTGAGTTTCCTGCATATATTCAGGTGCAAATGTTTCTATCAAGTAGATTACTCTGTAGAATCTCTCTGACCTTTCTCACGGCATAGTAGGCACAACCTGAAGATTTCCATCAATCTCACAATGGTTCCAGCTTAACAAATAAATCAAGAGCGTCATGCATGCAAAGCTGCAAAATCATAGCTATGAGAGTAAAGAGAAAACATTCTATAGCTCTTGCCCAGATTGTCTCTAAAGACGGTGGATATTGGATCACCTTGTTTGCAAGAAATACCTCTCAACGCAGAGACTAGATTAACACAAGCTGTGCTTCTGCACCATCTTATTTTTCACTTTTTGTTCACTTCTCACTGAAGGACCTTGCTACAGTGCAATGCTGTGGGGAAAACTGAATGAACAACCTTCCCTGGGAGACTAATAATATCATGGATCCTGAGTGCTTGCTCTCTGTGATGAGCCCTAACAGAAGGCTTGACAGGAGAAAATGATGTGTTGTTCTCTGCTGGGATAACGGTCCAGGTCCCCCTCAGATGATTGCTGCTGAGATATGAAGTGTACATAAACTACAGGTTTTTTAGATCCTCGAGGGTCCACGAGGGAAGAGAAACTTGTAGAGCAGGGGAAATGAGTGACGCCGAGGAGTAAATGGGGCTGCTGAGAGACCCTCAAGTACCGTGCGCGCATGTGTGCACTCTGTCAGTCTCTCAACACATACAAACAGAGACAGCACACACACTTCAAAGCATCTGCAAATTCAAGACACACTTGAAACGAAGTACAGCAAATTACTTGCCGAGTTGAATCCTTAACATTTCTGTGAATATTTCATCAGTGAGACAAGCATCTCCTGCAGAAAGGACGGGCGTGCACCACTCAGATGGCCATAATGGTCCGAGGCTCTTACTGATACCTTAAAGGTATCAGTATTAAATTGAAGCCTTAAGGAAAATATGCAAAGATACAGTAACAAATAATCACTGCAACATCAAATGACTAGAATTTATTACATGAATTATAATGGTGCTCTTAAGTGTCATTTAACAGCAGAAAACAACATGAGACCATAATAAATTACATTTACTTCTTGGGATTATGGCATTTCTCACTTATTTAACAGTTTCTACAAACAAGACAATTCATTGATTGATTGAGGAAATAATAAGCAGATTAATCCATATTGAAAATGACTATTATATTCAGCCATTTTAAATGAAAGTTCATTATTAACATTAACACCAGCTGGACACAAAATGTAGCATACAGCATATGTTGTACTGGTTAAACAAAATAGAATACACTTACCAGACACTTTATTAGGTACGCCCGTTCAACTCCTCATTAACAAAAATATATAATCTGCCGATCACATGGCGGCAGCTCCGTAGACACGCCAAAGTTCAAACTGAGCATCAGAATGAGGAAGAGAGGTGGTTTAAATGACTTTGAATGTGGCATGGTTGTTGGTGCCAGACGGTTTGGTCTGAGTAACAAGGTTATTAAAATGAACTAAAACTAAACTAAAAGCTAAAACTAAATGTGAAAAAAATTGTAAACTAAAACAAAAATTAAAAGCTAATCAACTTAAATGATTCTGTGAACTCTGAAAGCTAACTAAAATAAACTGGAAGGTTTATTATCCGTTGGTTAAAAAAATAAACCCCCCAAGTTGCCTGATAAGTCATTGAAAGACATGACTGCTTTTAAAAAGTTGTGCGTTTTTATTGAAATACCCGTATCAGTTTTCCTAAATCTTGCCTCTGACATGAGCAGATCTGCTGGGGTGGCATGCGCCACTCTAAAATCATCTCTTGCCACCCCTAGTTGTTTATTAAAATAAGCTAGCATTGACACAAAAGTAACATCGAATATGAATTGTGAAATTCTGATGTTTTACATAACGTTACCCCCTCCCCTGAAAGTGGTTCGGCCCACATGTCCCCTCAAACTGCTTTATTTCTTGTTGTCAATAGCAACCAATGCCTATGATTGGTGCCAGAGCACATTTTGAATCAACACCACAGGGATTTCAGATTTCAGCACAGACTGATGATTGTTACACTCCGTAAATGGCATAAAGGTGTTATTAGCCCAATAAATCACTTGAATTTTTGGTGAAAAATACATGATTTTGCGACTGTGCAGATTTCTGACTTTTTTTGTGTCAATTTAAGCATGTAACACATTTTTAAATATATTTTTAATAAACAAAGAGTGTGAAATTCATGTTGGGCTTCTAATCGATTAACCCCATGTTGTGTGGCTTTCTGGATTATTATATAGGCTACAAAGTAGATAAAATCAAACTGCATAATTTTTTTTTTATGTAACTGAGTGTTTAATTATTTGAGTTAATGCCATTAAAAAAGTTACGGACTACTGTATGTTTACATGAGACACTTGTATACTTGTGCAACTGCATTTCATATATTGTAACCATATATGGCACATTACAGAATGCACCATCTGCAAATAAGTAAAGAAATGACTTTGATTTTCCCATCCCATCTCACAAAACTCAAATAATTTCAAACTGATTTCCGGGACATGACAGTGGGTTCACTGTACTCAGATGGCACATTTATGGTGGAACAGGAGATCCACATCACCGATCTGCAGCAACTGTGTGATGCTAGCAAGTCAATATGGACCAAAATCTCTGAGGGACGTTGAATCTATGCTGCAAAGATTTAAGCCAAAAGCCTTAAAGCCTTAAAGCCTTAAAGCAAAAGAGGGTCCAACTTGTTACTAGCAAGGATTACCTAATAAAATTACCAGTGAGTTTAGAATCTTTATAAGGCACATAAGAACTGAGGACTCAGTATTACGTTATCACTGTGCAGTTATTATCATTCTCATTACCATTCTCCTCCACCTCTCGTATTCTACCTGTGCACACTTTAATAACTGTGCAACACGATCAACTCTGACAGTGCACAGGTGAAGATGAGTGGCACCATCCCTATATGACTGACCTATTTTTTTTTTTCCCCTCTCTTGATAAAAAGGAAAGCTCACTTTCCAAATACATCCGAAATACACAGAGAAAGCCTCCCGAGAGGTCTGTTTGAATCCACTCCACCTAGATTCACAAGTAAAAATAAAAAATGTGAGTTCTGGGTATGCAGATGTACAGTTTGTAACTGTGTAGCGGTAATAATAACAATGTCTATATTTATATAACACCTTTCAAAAAACAGGTTACAAAAAGTATCACGGTTACATAAACAGATGAACCTAACGATTTTCCCTTCAGCCAGCACTTGGCAACAGTCGGGCGGAAGAAATATTTTAACAGTGAGAAACCTCAGACAGAACCAGGCTCGTTGTGGGCGACCGTCTGGCTTAACTGGATGGAGGTACAATAGAGGAGATGAGAGAGAAAAGATGTAGGTGGTTGTAGTTTCAAATTTTACTGTAAATACAGTGACTATATCATTATATAAGACAATGATGCCTCATAGATCAGCGATCCTCAAACAAAACCATATGTTTATTTACTGCTAATGATGTTTCAAAGCTTTATTTGCTGTTAACGTTCTATTAGGGCACATTTCAGGATGAGCAAGGGCAAGAAAATCTAAAGTTTGAGCTCTGAGTTATTGGCGTATACAAATCTCCCAACTTGTAAATTGGGCAACATGGGAAAACCCTTGGCAATACATTAGAAGGATGTTCAAAGCCAAAGCATCCCATCGATTTGACCTGTGTGGGCCTCGCAAGCATGAGCTATTAGTATATTCTCAGATGCTGTTTTCAGATTTGTTTGTGTAAACGAGGTCCCACGACATTTCTGTGGTAAACAGCTCCGGTTATCAATCTCCTAGATAGCAGGGACACAATAACCTGTCCTTGGGCATTCACTGTAGTCTTTTTTTATCCTACATGCTACTGTAATAGCCCTCATTTTCCTTCCGTTTCTTTTTTTTCTTCCGAGTAAAATGTTCCAAACATTCACTGGGCTTGTCTTCTACAATTAAATTCTGAACAGACTCGTGGAGAGTGTTTCAAAGGGCCTTTTGTTGCACACATAAGAGCTGCTTTACTAACAACAACCATTACGACGCAGGAGAGCTACATATTTATTTTACAATAGGCCAGTGATGAGTGGAGGGCAGGCAGTTTTTCTTTGGGGATCCATGTGAGGTTTGATGTGTGGATTTATTGGTTAAAAATATTGGCTTTTATATCCATCTCGAGGAGAAAGTAAACATTCCTGGGGGTCTCATTAATAGATTGCTTGATAACTTTCTATTTGTTGTACCGTTCACTCCGGGAACATCGCTACTTAACAATAAATAACAAAGCCCGATTCTACGCATATTTTCTTTGGCCTTACTTTCTTTTGATTGATAATATTGCTGAGCAACGTAGCTGTTTGTGTACAAAGCACTGCAGTTGCATCAGGACTTGCAGTGCATCTCTAAAAGTGAATTAAAGAGCAAAATCAACCGTCACTGGCAGCAGGCTTGACCTGTCATATTTTAATACCCCAGAGAGGAATCTAATATCCCTGTCCACAGGATATTAGTGTTCCACACTTTCAGAAGTGGAATAGTACATCTTTAGGTATTTGTACATAGGTCGAATATTTCCATTTCGTGCTATGTTATGCTTCAGAGGGAAATATTGTACTATTACTTCATTTCTATACATAAATTTGACGATGACAGAGTTAGAAACACTGAAAATGGCCAGTTGTTACCAGTCACAATGGGAAAATGTTGCTTCCTCATATAACGCATTACACCTAGGTCTAGTTACTTTCAGCTGCTCCCTTATTTCCCAAGAGGTCACCACTGCAGATGGATCCACATGTTTGATTTGGCACACATTTTGCGCTTTCTAACACAACCCTCCCATTTCATTTGTGCTTGGGACCAGCACAAAGAGAACACTAGCTTGTAGCCGGCCCCCGAGACTGGTTTTGGCTCTCCCCAGGGTCTCAAACTGAGGATCTTTAATGTGTAATCTTGTATAAATAACACTAATCTAATGTAGCATATAACTGATTAGCATTTCTTGTTTATCAGTTATGATTTGTTTGACTTTCAGTATGTCAGTACAGTTTGCAAAAATATATTTCTACCTTTATGTACTCCTACCACATATGTCATTATTGTTCTACAAGCAAGCGTGTTATCGCTCCTGAGCGACACAGGCCTGATGATTTGACAGCACCGTCGGAAAAAACATATGGCAGAAATGCAAAGAACAAACAATGGGTAGGAAAAAGGGTAATGCCGATAACAGAACATAACAATTAGCACAATAATGTAATTACACATATTGGTCATGGACACTTCATTAGCTAATTCAGACATGTTTTTAATTAACTTAGTAAAACCAGTTTTCTCCCTTTTTAAAAAACGTTTTCTGTCATCTTGAATGCATTCAGGTCCATGGCCAGGATTTTTCTTCAATAATTTTGGAACAAACTTCACTGTAGAATCCTTCATATCCATCCAACACATGGCCAAAAAAGGCACCCAGATATTAATCCAGAAAAAAAGTACCTTTAAGGCTATTTTGACACTCAAGAGTCAAAGCACACTCTGTTCCTCACCTGAGTACTGGGTCCAAATTGTACACAAAGAGTACTACGGTAACTTGAGACTTTCAGAATGAGGTTTAGACAGACTAACTTCAATTTGCTTCTACTGTGTTTGCTGTGTAGGAAAAAAGGGACTGTGTGATCACAGTGTTGACAAAGACAGCTACATCAAGCGAGCTACATTAAGCTACATCAAGCAAGCAAGACAGATGGAGTTTACACAGTAAAACAAAAGATTTTGGTCAGAGACCAAGAGACACGGTGGAAAACAAAAACTGGAAATAAGACCCATGTGCCTGTTCTGATCTTTTGTTATCTTTGTCTCATGAATACAGCTCAAAAACACAGCGATATAGTAACTGCTGGAGTATTTATCAGATAACTTTAGATTTGATTAATATCTTCTTTTGAATTAAGGTTGCTGAATACAGAAGAACCCTGATAGGTATTGGCTGAAAAAGCAGAGTTATTGGACTTCATATAGGAAATCTGCTGGCTGAGTGTGCACGTCTCTCCACACTCTACTAGGTTCTGAATCTGAACGCTGGATAACAAGCAGAAACAGTACAAAGTGGATAGCCGCCATGCAACAACAAACCTATGTGAATAGAAGTCGAGGGATTAAATTTTAATGTCTATTTGGTTCTCATTATACTTAGATGGTGCATCGTGAAAATACAAACAGACCTGTTACAGAGACAGCTTCAGATGTTTGTCTTAGCCATTTCCAAGCCAATTTCCAAAGCAGTTGGCATTCATCAACATTCTAACAATGTGCCTTGGCACCCAAAAGCCATTTGCAATATTTCAGAGCGGGACCAAAAAACAAAAACAAAAAAACCAATCGTCTGCTGTTTTTAGTTTCATTCTGTTCTCAGACTGAGCATCTGGAGTTTCTTTTTGAGGAGATTCAAAAACAAATAAGACTATGAGGGCTCCAGAGTTTCAGCAGGTCTTTGAGAGAGCCGCATCTCTCTTTCTCTATAACCCTCTTCCCACCATGCTGCATGTGTGCAGATAACACTCCATACATCATACTTTGTATCCGACGAGATGCATTTATTATTTCTAAAATACTGTATATACGTAGAGCAGTGAAATATTAATCATAATCCGTGTAATTTTTTCTCACCCACCACAAAAACTACGACAGCAGGCATCTTTCTCCTACCTCCTTCTTAACACTTTTGCTATTGAATCATTAAGATCTAGAAGTCTCGCACACTCCCTTAAACCCTCCCTTATTTGCAATGCTAATGTGACCCCGAGTGAAGTCTGAGTGAAATGGATTCACTTGAATAATACACCTGTGCTTACATCCTCCCACCTAGTTCCACCAAATTTTCACAAAAAGAGCAGTTTTGCATAAATGTGCCCCCCCGTGGGAGTGGCTGCTAACACAGAGACAGCCCTCTGAAGCCTGCTCGTCTTGATCTTTCAGTAGGGTAATCAGGAAGGTGATTGCCACGAAAACTGAGCAAACTTCAGAGCAGAGTTTTTAAAAAGTAGACATTTCTGCCTGAAAAAAGTTCAATATTGTAAATATGTATATTTTTTTCTTTTTTTTTTTTTTTTTTTTTTTTTTTTTTTTTTTTGTAAAATTTATT
>VVHJ01032997.1:0-14516 GCA_015107715.1 Tylochromis polylepis | reverse complement strand
GGAGGGGGAGGAGCACCCCTACACCACCACCACCTCCTCCTCCTCCTCCTTCTCCAACACCACAACCACTCACTCCTGCTGAGTAAACTCAAAAGTTGAAAGACAGAGAGAGAATGCCTCTCACAGTCTGCACTGTACCAATGAAGCCATTCAGCGGCCTGTCACCTCGTGATGGCACAAAGTGCGGCCAGCGTTGGGGTGCAGTAGCTGTGGGGTGTGGGGCTTCTGAGGCCTCTGTGGTTGAGCGGAAAAATGTTTGCACTGGAATTTAGCTGCTGTGGATGAAGGATAACTGCTGCTTGCTCCCTTAAGTGCCGTGTAAAGCCCTGAACTGCTGCAGGGAGCGTCAGACAACATTTTGCAGACATACTGATGAGCGCTTTGCCATCAAATCTTTGAATATGTGCCTTCAATCACTTCAGTTAGTTGATTATAATCCAGAAAGTGTACAGAACCTCCAGAGGACAGATGCATGGATGCTTGGCTGTTGGTCGTGGATCGGCAGAAGAAGAAATAATGAAAAAGTAATTTAAGCTGAGAATCTGACTCCATTTGGATGGGGGGAACAAAATTAGCTGTCCAATTCATCTTTATGTTTATTATGCCTTTTGCCTCTTTTTTCCCCCAATGATTTGAACTGAAAAAAAAAAAAAACAAGTGTTGGGAGCTACAGGGAGAGCTGAGTGCTAATAGTGCTAATAAACTTAAATACATTTCAAATATTCAAAAATGACAGTATTTCAAAAATGTTGTTTTTTGCAGTAACAGCATATAATATATAATAAAAGATCTAACAGGTACTGGACACCTGCTTTGGAAAGTTAGTGGATTAGAAAACTCAAATTTCAGGACTGAAAGAATGCCAAGGCTGTGGAAGCACCACTAAAGAGAGTCAAGAGGAATCTCGCAATATTAGCTAATCGACACAAAACAATTACTTGATTTGATTTGATTTGATTTTCTAAAGCAGATGCAAAAGTGAGCTGAATTTTTCAAATGATTATATTAAAGGATTATGACAAATAATTGAAAACTCCACCCATATATTTCACTGAGCTGGTCTCGGACTGTCATTTCAGTCTGTAGCTGCATCTTTGGGCCTTCTTCATCTTCTTCTTCTTCTTTTCCCTCTCCTCCTCCTCCATTCATTTTCCTTTGGCAAAAACTTAAACATCACTAGCAGAGATGCAGAAGCATGTGCACGCCTGAGAGTCGTGGACATGGCAGTGAGAGACAGTCTGTGTGCGAGAGCGGGAGTCGATCTTGATGGGTGGGTTATGAGAGGCCTGTTAACTCTTTCCTGCCTGTTGCTTTATTGCCGTTCGAGTTTGTAGCGAGCCAAAATGAGCCTCGGGCTACCGAGGAAAATGTCTTCCAGGCTCCTGACAGGCATTCCGTCACCAGCTGCAGCTCTTTCCCTGACTGATGAACTAAATGTAGATAGAAAATCGTGAGTCATGTTCTCCCCGCTCAGCTCTGCAAAGTTGTTTTCACACATGAATTTTGGACTGAGTCAGGGTGAGATATTTTCAGTTCAAGATTTGCTCCAAGTTCATATTTATAAGTTGAATTTTAGGCCCAAGAACCTAAAATTTGAGAGCTGAAGCTGAAAACCATCTGACAGATTCACTGTGCTGAAAATGGGCTGGCATCCAGAATCTGCTGCAGACAACTGCTAATGATCCTTCCGCATCCTTCCTTTTAAATACTTTTATTTCTTGTTGAGCTCACTGACCAAAGGACCATCTTGGCTTGAGCTGAACTAAACAGTGAATATGTTTAAGCATTTAGGGAGAGGTGAAAGCACACCACTGTAGAGGTAAGAAGGTGCGCTAAGGTTCACCCCCAAAAAAAACATCCTTAAAGAGAAAATTAATCAAACAGACTTTTTTGTTAATTACATGGTTTTCATTATGATTGGAAGACAAATCTGTTAGTGAAATTTTAAAATTTGAATAATCCACCAGTCTGAGCATGAAGCAGGAAATGCTCAGCTTCAGACGCATTCACACTACATGAAAAACTCCATGAGCTTTAGATGAGTGATCTGCCTGAACAGAGCGTGAAGGAGGCAGCACACATGATGCTCTGTAAGGTTCTGGAGAAACTCTGTTTGAAACCAGCTTTAGGTCATCCTGCTAACATCTTCTCTGAGCCCACCTTAAAACCTCAGGTGACAGTCCCTGTGGGAGTCCCATCACTGACAACTTAAGATGCCTTTCACTTTTCATTTGTTTTAACTTCAGCCTGCGGTGTCTCTGGATTTTTATCCATTTACAGTCTTTAATGTTCTCTTTTTTTATGCCATTTCCACTCATATATTTTCCTTGAGTTCTTCTGCTTATCATATTGATGTGGCTGTTATGGTTTTATTTCTCCCTCTCCCCCCAAAAAAGTGATTTGATTTGAAATTTGAGGGGTCAAAAAGATCGGGAAACTCGTGATTTTGTCTTCGTGTCTGTCACGGCCATTGTGCTTTTTTTTTTTTTAAATATAGATACAGGAAAAAAAAACATATCAGCATAAGTTTCATTACCAGTTTCTCTTTCTCTTTTAAAAGACAAAAAAACAATTGTTAAATATTCACATTATTCAGGGGATGCTGACTGCGATCACACACCTCTTACAGAGCAAGATGTGTGTTTGTGTGTTAGTATAGGGTTGCATGCAGGGATTAAATATATAGTGAGTGATTCTCACCATCACAAAAAAATTTGCTGTAAACTGCTGTAAATTAATTAATTTGTTTTGTTTTATTTAAATTTGCTGAGCCCAAATTAATGATTAGGATTTACAAAATAAAACATAATGAAATGTGTAGATGTAGCTCAAAGCTGACACGTGGCTCAAATGAGAACTATCTGATACTGTAATTAATGAAATCTGTTAGACACTGATTTGATGATGATGATGATGAGACTCACTGTGAGGCCTGCAGCCCACAGACAGATGGGGTGGGGAGGTGTGCTGAGGACTAAAATGTGCAGGGATGAATTGATGAGACTTTAATGGCCGTTTAGAGCGGCAGTAAAAGGCAGTGAGCGTTGAGCGCCGCCGCCGCGATCTTTCACAGTCAGCCTGCACTTCAGACGGAGGGGAAAGTGTGCGAGAGAAAGAGAGAGATGGCCGCTTACATTCATGTGTAGAGCCCTTCACTGAATCCTGTCTCCTTTGCTTCTGGCATGGCAGGCGGCGCAGGACAATCCCTGCTTGTTTTAACACTTGTTGTTTCTCTCCCCTCGAGGCGTCCCGTTCAATTCTGCCTCAAGTGCGTGAGGTTAAAGAGGCTCACATCATATCCGGGCTGGTCTCCCTCCTCTTTACACTACAGCGAGTACGAGTGGGCACTCAACTCCCGGCACAGAAACAGAGGTCGCGGCACATTCAAAAGGAGCACACATGGCCTGTGAGAACACATGTGAAAATGCAGGATGATGTACTTTTAACAAGCCGTTTTAAGGGCTGTGCAGTAAAATAACTGACAAGCTCATTACAGGCCGATTGACCTCATCAATCACTGCAGCCTTTCTCCTTCATCTTCAACACGATTGCAGCGGAAATAAGTTGTTTCAGGCAAACTGAGCCAACTGGGTCTAACGATCGCCTTCCTCTGTCATGTAATTCTACCTCGGCCAGCTCGAGTCTCTCCAAAGAGGGAGGAAAACTTAAACACATCCACTCTTGTATACACTGTACTTGGTGTGATGCACGATGTGTCATCATCAGCAGCAGTGGACAAACAGACAGCCCGGTCAAACTCTTTACACACGCTCTTCCACTGACTCATCTGAAGCCTGGTTTCCCAAAAGTGTTTCTGGTCTAACATCATCATTGTCTATCAGCTTACAAAGGAACAATGGTGGTCACAGAGCGGGGGTCTTACGGGGAAACCCTACCCAGGTCACCACAGGTCAGTTCATTTGCAGGAAGTGAGGGGGTGTCGGGGGGTGGTGAAACTTATTCTATTATCTCAATGCAAGATAAACTCTGTGGACAATAGAAAGTGACAGGTTGGATGTTTTTGTTTTTTTTAAGCCGAACACTGAATATTTTTAATTTAGTCCTATGATAAAGTGTTTTTCTCAAGTCCACATTTATGTATTAAAAAGCATTAAAATAAGAGTGTTGTTCCATTTTCTCTTTCATCATTAAATCGAAAAAATGTTTTCACTGGCTTGGACCGTTAGAAAGATGTTAGATTACCAGACTTTATTAGCCTGTATCAGCTACAAGCAGTAACCTCTAGAGCTGAAAAATAAACCAACCAACATGGAAACATCAACAGGTGCAGTTCCTTTAATGTCCACTTGAGGTTCCAGCAGTGTGTCAGTCCCCATAGACTTCCATGTGATGTCCAACTTCAAATAAGAACAGCAAATTATTTTTGGTCTCTATAGCTAATGTCCCCCTTCACAACAACCGTACTGATGTGATTTTTTTTTAACTCACCTGTTTAAATAGTTTTAAGGCTAATATTTTCATTAGGGGGTGTGGTCTCTTTGACTGACAGATGGCTGTAGCTGATAGCTGTTTGCTAGGCTTCAGTTTGTCCCTGCTCCCATGCAGTCTACAGAGGCAGACTGCTAAGCATTTCAGCTATGATCAGATGAAAACTTACCACTTCATTCAGATATGGTCCCTTCTTGTTATAGCTAGCGTTTATAGATGTAAACAGAAAGTTGGCACCTAAACTGCACTGCCCTCTTCTGCACATGTAGCTCTTACAGAGAATCAGCTTTGGATATTGTCCACAGTTGCTTTTTATTAAATGTAGCACACAGAAATAGTCGACCTTTGACCTGTTCACACTTTAGGAAATACTCCGTGTGAGCCTGCAGTACTCCGTAGCTGTGAATGCACTGGACTATTGTTTTTTGTGTGTTTTTACACAGGCACAAGCAAATGTTGTCAAGGTGTTTAATATCCAGACTAAAATTGGGCATTTGCATTCTCATACTGTGTTTGCATATTGCAAATAAAAAAAGGTTAATGATTGAACTTCACATCTTCAGACTAAGTTGAACTGTCTTCCTAAAATATTTGAGTTTGTAGAAAGTGGTGATGGCGTCCTGTTTATTGTGAACAAATGGAAACCACATGGGAAGGCATAGTAACATTTCCAAGCTCATGCATGCTTTCTTTAGTCCATGTTACCCCCCAGCTGGCTGTGGAATCGGCTGTTAGCGCCATCGACGAGGAGGATTTCTGATTTCCCTTTACTGTATCATTGTCACTTCCTCATTAAACACCCAGCAGACTTTTTCTGTGTGGTTGCAAGCTGTGAGATAGACTGACACAGGCTAACAGACAATGCAGTATTGTCTGTGATGTTTGCCGTTGGTCCTAATCTGATGCAGAGGCAGAGATCGGGGTTTGTGCAGAGGCCACTCGCAGCAAAATGCAGCCATCGTGCTGACAGAGAGAGAGGAGGGGGATCTGTTTATGCTCCTAACTCTGGGGTTTGTGTTGGGAAGGGGAGTGGGCAGGGAGTTTGTAAGTTATGATTTACACCAGGCCCTCCCATAGCTACAAAGTCAACGCAGCCTTAAGGGCAGGGCAGCCGGGCTCCTTTTCTTACATTTCCATATGATGGGAAATATTAGATTCCAAATCGCGCTGACTCAGTGCCAGGCCACAGTCTCCTCTCAGATAGAAGCCGGAGACAAGAGTTGGAGCTCACAGCTGAGCTAGGATATAGAGACATGTGGTTGTCTTCAGCAAGTTCCTCCAAACCTTCCCCTCCTCCCTCATGGCGTTTCTGTTGCTGCCATCCTCTCCTCTCTCTGTGTGGCTTGGGTCCAAAATGAGGTCTGCTTGTGTTTTGTAATCAGCTCATTAGAGAGAAAGTAGGATGAAAACCTTGCCGTGTTATCTTCAGGGCCCATTTTTGCTCTAATTTGTTTCACATGCAAAACTTCTGTAATGTCAGGCTGTTCTGAGCGTGAACTCTATAATGTCAAAAGGTGGTCGCAGAGCAGCAGCAGATTCCAGGGTGAAAAAATTCAGGTGAAGACAGCAGAAAAAGGTTGTTTAACAGCAAATCGCACATTACTGTTCATACGGGCCTGACATAAGAAGGTCGCTCTCCAGGTTAAAGAATGCAGCTTCATTAAAGTGGTTTTTCTAACACTAAATCGAGTCCTTGCATTTAGAGGAGGGTGCCATTTGGCTCACCTTGAGCTACACATTTAGTACTTTCATGTGGCTACGTCAAACTCTAAAAGCACACAAGGAAAGGGCAAGTCTGCTGTTTCTACACATAAGGATCAATCGGGAAGCATAGCCCAGCTTCTGAACAGTTGGAAAGTTATGAGGGTCTTTCTGGAGTAGCAGAGATGTCTGAGTAACTAACTGAAAGTCTGCAATACAAACTGGGAGTGTGGAAATTAGCGGTGTAATAATGGTGTAATTACTAGTTTTAGTGAAAATATTTAAACATTAAACTGAGACAAGATCTCATCTGATGATGCGCTTTGACAGCTGCTTTGGATGCCTGCATAAACATACATACACAGCAAACTTCAATGGGAGTCCCCCTGCTGTCATTAAAGCTTTGACTGTGACTTGGCAGCAGCTGGCATGAGTGGCCTATGCAGACACATGCAGACTGTCAGCTATCACACACTTCTACTAAACTCACCGCAACAATGTGGAAGCCGCACCGCAGTGAAACCTGAGTGTCGCAAATGCCAACTTTGGCTCGATGGAGCATCCGAACACAGACGTGCGCAGTTGCAGTTTAGCTGACATCGTGGTCGAGGTCATTGACAGCTGGAGCGGTCGAGAGTGAGCGCTAACAGCACGTTTCGGATGAATGACCCCCAGCCAAATGCTTCAGAGAGGGAGGCTCAACTCAGCAGTGTGCGTAGTGGCACCAGTGACAGCTGGGACGTCAAAACACACATTACATGGATACAAACTCAGCTGAGCTTCATTCAGCTGAGATATGTAGGCAATGAGAACTTTCTGACTCGTCAGCTTATCAGTTAATGGTTTGATTAATGATTTGCATGCTTGTTGTAGAACAGTGTGCTGGGGACACGCTGGTGAAAATAACTTCAAAATGTTAAAAATAACTTGCTGTGAAATTTGACATAGTTGTTCCATGAATTGTGATAAATTTGGCAGTCCTGTGACATTTCTTCTTCCAAAAAAATAAATACTTGCAAAACTAAAAGCACTCCCATTTTGCAGCTAAGGTGTAAGGTTGCACAGCAGAAGAATATGTGGAAAATATGTTTTTTGTCCCTTTTTCATGTAATCATCCAAGAGAGATGAAAACAATTCAATTCAATTTTTTTATACAGCGCCAAATCACAACAGCAGTTACCTCAAGGTGTTTTATATACAATATATTATAGAAAATAATATGGGGAAAACCCCAACGGCTTTGAGAAAGCACTTGGCAACAGTGGGAAGGAAAAACTCTCTTTTAACAGGAAGAAAATTGAAGAACGTGAGTGACACCTAAATCTGAGCCAAACTCTTTTTTAGCCTTTGACAGTGTCAGGACCACAAGAGAAAAAAAAAAAAAAATCACATCCATGTATCTTCCCCTCCAGCTGGGGACCGTGTACTATATAGGCCATGAGCTCCACATCTGTTTTCTGTTGGTTGAGAGAGACAAAAAGCTCAACCACAGGATATTGCCTTTACTAGAAGGAAAGGTCAGGTTCAGGGGTGGAGTAAGAACTCATCCACAGGGCTTTTTTTTCTCTGCTGTTTTAGATACCTTTTATATTACATCAGTTGTTAGCTTCTCATTACTCCGTATCATCTGCAATCCACTGGATGCTTGGTCTTTGGTGAGGGATTTGGTTCCCCCAGTGTATTGTGCAGATTGTAAACATTTGGAACGGATAGTAGATTCATACAAACATGGAATGCAATGGAGAAAATAATTCAGCAATCCCTGATTTATATGCCTGTGATTGAAAACAGGGCTTACACATATGAGCCATAGTGGTCTTAATTGATATAAGAAATTATTTGCAGGTTTCCTTTGATTCACCGCACATTAAAGTAGCTCAGCCAAGTTTAGTGCTTAACCCTAAAGACAACCTTCACCCTGGCAATGAGAACGCATATTGTGGCAATCGTCTCCTTTCTGCTTGACTGACCTAAATCTATACATGTGAGGCAGCCTGTGGTAATTTCGACCTCTGAATCAGACTAATGGATAACGTGCTGCTGTCAGGCCTCTCACTTCTCAACTGCTTTCATGACCCTTCAGACCTGAGCTTCAAATCCTCACCGGGAGACATTTCTCCACACAGAAGTGATTCACCCATGGAGAATGTGTCCTGTCCTAGTCTAAACTTGTCTTTTCCCAAAGGTCTTTGTAGTCGCCGTCCATTTTGGCATATCATCTGTCAACAAAAACATTCCTAGTCTGATACAGACTGTTTTGCACTGATGGGGTACAGATTTTGCCACAACAACATCAACCACATGAAGTAGTTTTATGGAGTAATGAAAGGAGTTGAGTTTTTTTTAAAGGGACCAAGTGCACATCTTCCGTTTTACAAGACATCTGCATTTTGCATGATGTCAAATATTGTTATTACTGTAGCCCAAGAGGTTTTTTTTTTTAAAAAAAATGTTTAGTTTGTAACAGATTTGTAGCTACATATGGGAAGAATAAAGAAAAAAACAACAACTTTGACATATTTTTATATTTTAATTTCATATGGTGGACTACAGTTGCCTTCTTATACACATAAAACATTGAGCCACGTTACCATTCAATGCTCATCCCAAACTTCAGTCTTGCCATGTTTTTCCTTTGATCTTTGATCTCCACCAACTTGTTGGCTCTTTAGTTCTTAAAATGATGAACTGCTGTTGGGTTTTTAGAGATTTGCCACTGAAAATAGCATCCTGCCATGGCTGAAAACCCAGCCAAAACTGTAAATTCAAGTGAAATAAACTCTTGGGAGAAAGAGGGCCAACACTGTTGAGTGACCCCTTTTATTGGTATTGGTTATTATGACTATAAAGGTATAATACTTGGTCAAAAAGCTGTATGTTTTCCACATAATCTCAAGATTTGGTACCTAACAAGCATATCTGAGAATAAGCCCTTTGAGTGGGGGTCATTACCCCATGACTTTTCTTTTACATGACCATGACTTATACATGTTCTTTACTCTGGCCCCAAAAACAACATGCAGAAATCAAAAAGTTAAAACATTTAAGTAATGGACGTTTGCCTGAATAGAATCTCAAATGTGGTGAACCAAAGGTGAAAGTTTTAGAGTGCGGTTTGAAAATGACTGCCATTTTACTGTTAGGTAGTGCTGCAGCCAAGACTAAAAATGAGCTGAATAGTCTCAGGAAGGAAGCATTTGGTAAGTGAAAAATGCTCTCATGGAGAGAACATCTGGGAAGTTAAATTAAAGGTTACTTATGAAACTGTCGCAGAGTCAAGGAGAAAGTCCAGCCAAGGTGGTTAGAGCTGGCCACGAGAGGGGGAAACCATATGTTTTTTATGTCCAAATTATGCCGTGAGCTCTCTGGATCAGAATATTGAGGGGATGCAACTGAAGCACAGTGAGAAAAGAAACTTGTGGTGAACCCATCAACAGCACTTCCCCTCCATGCACCACACACCTGTCTACCTGTAAATTAGATCTGACAGCTGAAGAATTCCTACGTAACCTAAAAATAACACGAAACTTATTCCATTCCTACGGAGAGTAAATAAGTAAAAATATAAATTATATACAATTGTCGAGAGACCAGTTAGCTGGTTTAGTGGTCATTGTGTGTCACTGCATTTTAAACAGTAGATTGTGAGTTCAATCCAAGCCAGCCAGCTTTATCTGAAGGCATGCTAGCATATTGTGCGTGGTGTGGTGATCAGATCCCAACAAACCAAATGTGGGTGGGACAATGTGAAACACCCTAATTTGCGAAGAGGTTATATCTGGTGTAATTAACAAACTATGCAGAATACAGCTTGACATTGATCATTTGAAGGTCAAAACTAAAAAACGAATGGATTCTTTTTTCCAGATTAACTATTAAGGAAATACAGTAAGCATACATGAAAGCTTCTTATAAAATAGCCGTCTTCCACCCATTTCTTCCCATTTTCTGTCTCAGTAGTTGTTCAACCATTATTTGAGCTGCTGTTCTGTCTGGTAACCATCTTTGGGTTTCAGTAGGAATGCATCCATACATCTGCATGTCTCTTTTTGAGCCGCATCTTTCTTGTTAGAGCCAAGTACTCTTACTTCTGTAAAGTAGAGCCAATACAAATGTGGGACGCTGTCCCGGTAACAAGAAATAAAAGTGCTATCCACCGCTGGCCACGCTATAGAGCTGATATTAAAGCTGACTAAAAGCAGCAGTTTGATCTTCATTTTTTTTAGTTAAGCAAACTTAAAATGGCTTAGCAGTTTTCTCAGCTTGTGTGAATAATCCCTGTCAGATCACCCTTTTGAATGCTGATTAGGACAGCTTTAATCTAACAGGCTTAGTCGCCTAAATGTAACCAAACCTGAACCAAAAAGATGGGAGATCAGAAGGTACTCATAAGGGTTAAAGGTGACAAATAAGAAAATAAGAAGAGTAGTATACAATCCAAAGTCCAAAATACAAGTACCTCAAAAAAGATCAAAAGTCTTTCATCTTAATCGCAGCTCCAAAACAAAGTATGTGATGAAGAGCCCAAAATATGTAAAACAAAACCATATTTTAGTTCAGTTTAGTTGTTTTGTTAACCTGCATGAGTGTCACCGTCAGAAACCTGAGCAGAGAGGTCTGCAGGTGGCATAGGGGCTGGAGACCTCACTTATCCGTCTGTCCTGTGTTTGCCAAGTGAGCAGAGTGTGGGACAGCAGTTGGTGTGAGAAACTGACTGTGTGTGTGTGTGCGCTGCCAGGAAAGGGAGCCTACCAGCATACGGATCGCATTCACTGAAAGATAGGAAGGAAGAAAGTAAGAAGAGCAAAGCCTGGAAATCTTCAAAATGAGAGGTCCTCTTTTGATGTGTGTTTGCATTCCTTTCAGTGTTGGTGAAAGGGGAGCTGTTGAACGGTAGTGGAGGAGAGGAACACTTGAAACTGAACGAGGCGCTAAGAAAAACACACACCGGGTTTCATAACAAAAGTCCTGCAAGTCTGAGACGAAGGGGGCAGAAGGTAAATTAACAGAGAGCGGAAGAGGAGTTCAGACAAAAGCAGGCGAGACCGAAGGAAAATCAATCCTGACGTGAAGAGCAAATTCATTAAGCAGGCGATTTTTCTCACTACTGCTTTCACCGTTGCCCCCAAAACAAAAGATTTTGCTCAGAAATAAATGGAATGATATGGCTGTCCGATGATTTTAGGTCACTGGCAGCTCATCTAGGGCTTGGTTTGGTTTTAGCCACATGCTGAAGAGCCAATTAAAAAAAAATATAAAGTAGAAGATGTTACATTTCAAATGAAGTGTCAGAGATTTTGGGGTTAGTGTTTTTTGTGTTAAAGCTTTTCCACTTGATCTTCCAAACAGACGAAACTTCAATGAAAATGGGCGAACATTAACTGAACACTAATCCTAGGTGACCTGATGGATGCTAAGAGGTCAAGCCTTCAGCAGAAAACATAACAGTGACTCTTCCATTACCTCAGTCTTTTTCCGGTGCCTTTGTGGTGAATTTTTTTTAGACCGTCCATCATAGCAAGGTCCTGGGGAAGGAAAATCAAGATGGGCAATCCCTCCTATAAACTGCTCTTTTTCTATGAATCATCAAATAAAATAATTTATTATAAATCTAGAATATGTTCAGCAGACTGCGTGTGACAGGAAAGGAAGGATTTGTGTAATTAATTAAATATAAGCTGTTTCTTTGTGTCTGTGCTCACTTCTAACTAGCAGTTTTGGATGTTTGTAAGATAATTCACTAAAGTGGGGAATATCATCCAGTTTTTTGTGGCAGGAAGGAGCAAGAACAAAGATCAAAGTGAAACTCTGAAGCTTAAGGTTTCGGATATGGTTAGTCTGGCCTCAACCACAGACAAAGAAAAGCAGCTTTGCATTCAGATGAACAAAATAAATCATTTAGAACTGCAATCTGCGCAAGTCTTGTTTTTGAATTTTGTTGTTAGACTGACATTGCTGTGGTGTTTTTAGCTCTGCACTTCCTGGAAGTCACTCTATCGTCAGAATTTTGAGGCCATCTGCAGAACATCGCCTCCAGTGACCGCCCTGTAAGATACCAGATAAATTTAAAAGCCTTTGTCTGTTCAGGTGTAACATAAAAAAAGAAGACTCAATTAGATGCCTGCTCTGCCCTCTGAAGTCTCCGAGCCTGTGGTCACATGGCAGCAGAGGGTGGAGGTGGGGAGCAGGGGATCCTGCTCGTCCTGCGACAGGCTGCCCAGCCAACCAGAAGATGAGTAAAGAAGTGCACCCTTGTTGTTTGTTCGCCTTTGGCCCCTGCCATCTGTCCGCTTAGTTCCTGACACCTGTACCAGCCTGTCAGAACTGGGCTCCCCTGTCATCGGGGGCAACAGGGTCTTGCCTGTAGGGAGAGATTGGTTAAGGGGGGTGGAGGGGGTAATGTAACAGCTCCACAGTATTAAGGAAGGATGGGTGAGGGTGAAGTTGGGGCCACTTTTTCAAAAATGTGCTTAAATTTTGCAGCTATTGACAGTTTTTAGCTCTGAATTACACCTGTTTTTTTTTTTAAATTTATTTTTATTTCTTGGTAAATGACCTTTACAGGTGTTTGCACCCCAAAACCCCTCTTAATCTGAGTATTGGCTCGAGGTTCAGAGGCAACTGGAAAGCAAATAGTTGGCATGCTGTAAAAGCATGGAAATGGCCATTAATGTGATGCCAGATGTTCATCAGGCGGCAATGTTAAGGGGAGGATTCTCAGTCGGGCTGCTTGAAAGGCGAACACCGTTACTCCGAGCTCTGGTCTGTTCATGGGCACATCTTATCCAAGCCAACAGGGATCACCACCAAAAGCAAGCTGGCTTTTTGGCCAAGTCTAAATACGATAAAGGCCCATGAAAGAGCAAATTAGATTCTATCACTAAGGTGATGTCAGAGTGACGGACTTCTCAGAGACGAGATGGCTCGCTGGCGAGCTCAGTGACATTTTTGGCAGAAGAAAAAAAAGAAACAGATGCAGCCTAAACCTGTTAGTCGCCTACCTCTAATCGGCTTACACTGGCTCACTGACAGGCGACTGGCACCTCCGAAGGGTCACAGACATGGCTGCTAGTACACACACCTCACAATAAAGCATGACATGTTGGAAATCCACATGAAACCAAAAACAACGCTTCACACGTTTGCCTGGCAGGAACCAGATCACTGAACAATTAGGTTTCCATTTGAATGACAGTATCATTCTCCACATTCCTAATTGTGTATTTACCTGGTGTCACACCATCCCATGTTTTAATATGTTACAACGTCTAGGCTCCACTAATGTAATTAATCATCATCAGGCTGCTCTGAAAGCTCCCTGTGAAAAGCCTTCAGTCCAAAATACACAGTGAGACGACTAACTGGGACTAGAAAGAGAGATCAGTTTTCTCCTATATTAGCTTCTCTTTTTGGCGCCATTTAAAATCCAGAATTGAATTTAAAATACTTGATTAGGCCCAATCTTATCTTAAAGACCTCATGGTATCATATTATCCTAACAGAGCACTTCTCTGACAGACTGCTGGCTTACTTGTGGTCCCTAGAGTTTCTAAAAGTAGGATGCGAGGTAGAGGCTTCAGCTATCACGCCTCTCTTCTGTGGAACCAGCTCCCAGTTTGGATTCAGGAGACAGACACCCTCTCTGCTTTTAAGATTACACTTACCAAACTATAAGCTTGGGATGGATCCGGTGTCCCTCTCCAGCACAAAGTGAGGCGAGTGTTGTTGTGGATAGGTGCTGTATAACTGAATTATTTTGTGGTTTCTTTACAACCAAAAATCACACTTGTTTCTCACATATGAGTGAGAATTAATATCCTCTGGATGTTGTTTGTGTTCTTTGGGCACACATTAGGTCATAAACACATTTGGTTTATAAGAGTTGGGATTGTTTGTTCAACGTTTTAATCAGCTAGCTGCAAACAGGTGTGAGGAGAGGACTGAAACCTGCAGACCCAACACCCCCTGTGATCACATGCAGTTGTTCAGTCTCATGTCTTCTCAGCATTCTGACAAACGTTTTCTCACCAGTGTCTGAAAGCAGGTGGAAAAGCAACGACCACAAGCTAGCCAGAGCGCGGAGAATGACTTTTCCCTTCTAGGCCAGCCTGGTGGTGGGGGGCTGGTGGGGGAGGTGGATGAAGAGTCTGGGTCTTATTTGCTCTCAGCAGAGGATGATCTTGTAGGTCCCACCAAGTCAAACAAGTGGCAGGTTGCCAAGTCATCGAGCCTTTCACACAGACATGAGGAGGTATTGACACAGTGCGTGAGGCTAAAACCTCAGTGCTGAGGGCCACTCACATTTACAATTGGAACAGAAGGGGCTCCATGAACTCATTACATCAAACTGAGAAACCTGAGGGTGT
>VVHJ01032996.1:0-20270 GCA_015107715.1 Tylochromis polylepis | reverse complement strand
GTGACGGACGAAGGAAGCGTTCCTCCGTGTGGTTACGTCTGTGTAAAGCATAATAAAAACTGTTAAACGGTATACCCGTGTGCGTGTCGTGGGGAGCCCAGTCTGTCACAGCAGTACTTGCACGAAATGTACAACTGACTACTATTTAATGAGGCAAAAAGTCACATTCATTGTTTTCCTTCCTTTATCATGTGCGGACAGCACTAATTTATTTCCATCCACCACAAAAGGTTTGTTCCAGTAACATAGATCAGATCAGACCCAGACGTGCATAAAATAGTGTACAGGATTTCCCTCCTAAACAAAACAAAACAAAAAAAAGTTTAAAGAAAAAACCAAAAGAGCCAAATCCTCAAGAATTTGTGACGTTCGCTTTGTTTCCAGAGCAACACTGAATGAAATCACGACTCATGTATTTGTGCCTCGGGTGGAGAGTTTCCACATGTTACAAAAATCCAGACAGGACAGGTAGGATCTGACAGCTTTTGTGTTTTGTATAGATTTACAATAATTATTTAGTTAATCTATTAGCTGATGAACAGAAAATTAATCTACCACAATTTAAATAATCAATAAATATTAGTTATAGCTACAGTATGTGCGAAAGTCTTGAGCCACTCCTCATTTCTTTGTATTTGCTTCCATGGAGCCAGACTTTTTTGAAATCTTTTAATGGTCTTGAGCAAAAGTTCTCCAGGCTTTCTGAAGGTCTTTCAAAGTATTTCTTTGGACACTGGCTGCTTTTTCACTCTTTTTCGGTCCAGTCCTTGTACTCGACCATTTTCAGAGGAATGTTTTTCTTATATGAATCGTTCAAACATAAAAAAGCACCTAACTCAAGGGATGAACCAGTCTTGTGTCTACACATAGCAGATAACTTAATACACACATACTTTGTTCCCACTTCTTTCACTGAATATATGAAAAATGCCAGTTTGCGAGTTTGTCGGGCATGAAATAATATTTCGGGCCTTCCTTAAAAAAATGAGGAAACAGGACAAGTGGAAAAATGGTCTCAGTGGCAGGATGGCTGTCAAGAAGCAATTTTTAAGGACGGGAAACAGCGAGGAAAGGCTGAGGTGTGCCAAATTATTCAAGACGTGTACTGAAAATCAGTGGCCTTATGGAATAATGAAACTTCACATTTTTTAATCAAATAGTCATTATGTACAGAGATGGTCTGTGAGTGTGTACAGCCATCTGTGAAACATAACGGAGGCTCTAACATGGTTTGGGACTACATTTCAGCCAGTGGTGTTGGGGAGCTTGTCAAAATTGATGGAATTATGACCAGATTTCATCACACAGAGATCATCAGATTTTGATCCGCCATATAATACCATCTAGAAAGTGTCCGATTGGCAACAGCTTCATTTTTCCACATGATCCCAAATACAATCTCACTGCAGTGAAAACATACCTGGACTGAAAACACACAGTGGAACACTATCAGTCGTGGATGGCCTCCCCAGAGCCCGGACACCAACATTATTGAAGCAGTGTGGGATCATCTTGACAGAGAACAGAACAAAAGGGAGCTAACACCCAAAAAATGAATCTGAATGTCCCTCAAGAAGCCTGGAGAACTATTTCTGAAGACTACATAAAGAAATGAGAAGGAATTCTGCCTAAGAGAGTTCAGGCTGTGTTAAAGAATCAAGGTGGTCATTACCAAATGCTGATAAACTGAGTGTGATGTTGCATCATGTCGCCCACAGAAAAAATAAACCACTAAGTACCAAACTGGGTTCGGAAACACAGGAAATACTAGCTGAGGGTGGATTTTTCCTTTTCCATCAATCACCCAGGCTGAGTCCATTGTGACATAATTGTCTGTGATTGGCAACCAGCTTCTTATCCACTGTACCAACAGAGTAACCCCCCTCCCACCTGCCACTCCAAGCCTGCTTCTACCTTTTGATCAGAGGGGCCCTACAACGCTTCATATCAGACTTAGATCTTAGGCTTTGGCTTAGATCTATTTCCTTAATTCTAAGTTGCTCCTCAGTGGTTCTAACATGTAAAAATTAACATTTTTTAAATTTAATCACTGTAAAGAATACAACTTGTGGCTTAATTGGAGGTGATTACTTGGCTTGGCACATTAACTACAAAAAGGTTGTTCACAACTTAACATTTAACACTTTTTCTTTTGCACAAATGAAATCAGTGAGACACAATGCATGTTAATAAGTGAGCTTTAGAGGTCCTTATTAGGGGTGAAAAGGTATCAGTGTTTTAACAACTCCTGCCACTTAGCAGCTATCTTGGTAATGTCACCAGGCATTTACTGCATTTGAAAAATTATCTAAATCTCTATCTGAATACACAGGAGCTTTGATTTTAATGTTCACAGGGACATGAATAAAGCACATATAGAAAGTTGGCGAAGCTCATTTTTGATAGGGCTGTTGGAGTTCTTGCTTCTTCCCACTAGTAATTTTTAAAATAGTGCTTTCAGTGTTACACAACTAATCCAGTTGAGAGTGTTTCAGTCAGTGCTGGTAAGTGTCTACTTGTGATCACTGCACTTATTTCCAAATGGATTTTTTAACTGCGCTTGAGATGTGATTTATTTTTTAACCTACCCACTTGTCACGTTACATAATTTAGTAGTGTCTGTGATGCACCTGTACTTTGGGCAAAGAGCCCTGGAAGTCATAACACCAGGGGCAGCTACACATGAGTCACATGACATTTCTGGTATGTGTCAGCTTTTCTGAAGCTTTGACAATCACGATTTGTTTCAGGGCGACATAAGGCAACTGATATGAGCCCAGTCACAAACACCATGTTGGAAAAGTCGAGAAAATCATCAAGACTTGAGCCTATCAAAGGAAACACCGACCGGCTACAACATTAAGAAATAACCCCTGAGTTGAATCAGCACCTCTGAGATTATTACCAAAAACACAAAGTTTAACTTTTGAGAGCTGCTGACTGACAGGTTTTATTTTTTTTTTTATATCACCTTTTCACTGTGCCACCACTCCGAAGCCTCTGCTTTTACCTACACACTGCGCGCACGTACTGTTCATGTGTAGCGAACCAGATCAATTTCAACACACCTACAGGACTCCTCAAAGCATACTGGATGGCCTCGAATAACGCCTCAGTTAAAAACACTGCGTGATGTTTCTCAAATATATGTATTTGCGTAAGACCTTGTTGTTTACAGTACTTTATGTGCTTTTTTTTCTCCCTTTTTACACGTTATGCTTCTGGATTACTGGGATTGTAGCACCACAAACATCGACTTGCAGTCATGTCTTTGCTGAGGACTGCCAAGTATCTGCTGCCCACTTGGCAGTTATAGACAAATTATGCTGTAATGAAATCTGTTGTGCTGAAAAGGCTACACGGAGCTGCGTCTCTTAAACATCCTGAATGGAGAGAAAATGTGTAGGCCTGATATTGGGCTTATGCTCGTGCACTGACGTGGACTGCAAACGCAGCCTGTTGAGCCAGGCTCCATGTAGTGAGCACAGTCATTGTTCTGCTGCAAGTAGGCATCGGAGAATGTCATCTCCTGAGGGATCATGTTGGGTATGGAGTCCTGCTCCTTCTCCTCACTCCTGTACCATAAGCAGGAGCAAATAGTCTGGAATTGAAGCACTTCAGTGTAGACACCTTTTAAATCTTTAGACTGTGTGGTGTTATCTGCTACAGGTGTGGAGGAAGCTGATATTGAGACTGGTAACAGATGAGCCACCTCTCCTCTGGACTTACTGACAGAGAGCAATGCCTTCTCCTTGGCATCCCTGCGCTCATCCTCAGTGTTCATGGTCAGGAAGCGAAGCACCACCAGGTTTAGGAACGCTCCAATCACCGTCAGGCCCGTGAGGATGTAAACAAAGCAGAAAGCCACATACTGAGGATCATTCTGCAGGGCCTCATTCTTCTGCAGAGCCACGTAGTCTCCAAAGCCAATAGTGGTGAGTGTAATGAAGCAGTAATAGAAGGCATTTAAAAAGCTCCATCCCTCCGAGTGAGAGAACGCCACAGCCCCCACGCACAGGGTGCTCATACAGGAGAAGAAACCCACCGTCACCATGTTTGCCATGGAGACCTCGGTGTGACGCATTCCCAGGCACTTCTTGGCTTGGTGCAGCAGGTATCTGACAAACGTGTTGATCCTCTCGCCCAGACTCTGGAACATGACCAGGGTCAGCGGGATCCCCAGGAGGGCATAGAACATGCAGAACACTTTCCCTGAGTCGGTGCTCGGTGCCGCGTGGCCATAACCTGAGACAGGGAATATTGCATATTTTTAGATATCTTTGCCCCTATTCTTTTGCTGTGGTGAGTCATAGCAAGAGATGGCAATGACCTCACCTAATAGAAATGCCTAAGAACAGCAGCTGCTTGATTTAAATCCACAGGAAACCAACTCACACTCCCACTAAGAGAAAAAGGGAAAGCCCAGGAAGACGATTCAGCTTCGCATTAATATGGTGAACTAACTTCTATTTCACTCATAACTCACACATTGTTGACAACATAGATATTGCAATATTTCTATGTATAACTTATGCTGAAGTGTACCAGAACCAAAGCCATAGACATCTCCATATCTTTTCTTCTTCATGATCTTTTTATTGTATTGTATAAAAAAATTACAGCTGGTGTTGTTTTGTCTTTAATCACTCAAGAAAGCCACAATGGCATACAATTATTCTGATTTACTTTTTAAAAGACAGACAGCCATAATAACGATTCATAACCATGTCTCTGTGTATCTTAGTTATTACATCTGAGATAAATATCACTTTTCTGATTGGTAAGCCAATTACAGCTGCTCTGAAGATATAGCTCAAAGAATAAAGATCTGCTGCACAAAAAGATGCTTTTTTGAATAATGTTACCTACCCAGAAGGGATGAAATTGCATCTGTCTGTAAGCAAAACTTCATTTTGTTCAAGAATATTAAAGTAAAAATCAGCATTGATGGGATATGTCACGTCTGAGCCCTTTCCAAAATGTTTAAAATTGTACATATTTTCTCAAATCAAATAAACTGTATAAGACATGAGAAGAAAATAGATTTTTTAAAATCATATTATCAAGGTATAACCTCCTCATTTAAAATACAAGCTAGCAACAATGCGCTAACACCTGAAGGTTTAATTTTTCCACCCTTTTATGAAACAGAATCTCCAACTTTAAAAATGTTTTACTTTTTTTTTTAATATAATGGTACAGACATGATTTTCTTTGTCTAAGTGGTTAGACGAGACCCCGAGAATTGTGGGAAATCATAGGTGTTCTTTTTTTATCTGTTGTTTTAAATGAGGCGCAAACTAACGCAAGACTCCAGTGACTCCACTGCCTCTAAAAATCCTCCCTCCGGCCCTGCGCTGAACATCTCTCAATGAAATGCAATAATACATCATATTGATTAAATAATTGTTGCTCACCTATGGTCGTAATCACAGTGATGGCGAAGTAAAAGGACCCAGCAAATTTCCATTGGAGCCCTGCTTTGTGAGGATTGAGCTGTAAAACGACGTGCTCGAGCTCTTCGAAGTTCTCTTTGGTCAAGTTATATTTGCGCATGAGTTCATACTTTCTGGCATCGAGCTTCCTTTTGTGACTTTTTTCCTGCTTCGACTCCAGCGTTTCGAACACGGCCGCTCCGACCACCAGGTAGGTGAGGATGCTCATGATGAGGGCGAGAGTCCTGGCGTTTTGTCTCTTCATGATAATAAAGAGAGGGGGGGAAAAAAAATCGAGCGCAGGTGGGAGCTGAGGCTCTCTGCCACCTTCTCCTGACGGACTCCGGATCCAACAGAGGGGGGACTTTGGAGACGGAGCTGTTCTCTCAGCACCACCCCCACATCACAGTTGGGTTGCTACTGTATTTGGACTATTTGTCACCGACTTATATTTAGATTGCGCAGGAAAGGAACACAGGGCAATCCCACAGACTGTCAGAGGCGGCTTGTTGGAGTAGCAGCTCCAAGTAAAAGCGTTCATCTTTAAGGAGTTTTTGCACTAAATATACAAACGCACGACCAGCCTCCGGCTTTGAGGCTAGAACGAGCGCATTGCTCCAGTTTCCAAGAAGAACGTCGAAAAAAAGATGGAAGAAAAAAAGAAAAAACTAAACTTGATAGCCATGTGATCGTTCACGTAAATATTTACCTAGTGGCTATCTAAACAGACCGGCTCTTCTGATTTCCAAGTTGTCTAGCAACCTGACGATAACCGTTCTGTGCAAATATATAAAAGATGCGCATCCTCTTCACGGTGAGCTGCAGGATTCTTCAGATCAATTATGACCATGAGAAAAAAAAAAAAATCCACAGGGAAAAAAAAGTGGAATTACTATTTGGGAGTAAAGAAGAGGTTCAAAGACAGAATGGGTGAACATAAGACCGCTGTCCGCACTATTATAACTTAACTTATCCAATGGTGGTTCACTATAAGGACGCCGGACATGGTAATCCTAGAGCTTTAAGTAATACCAATCCATATCAGAGGTGGTGAAAGATTAGAAAAACTTAAACTTAACCCTTCACCAGAGACATTCTGGATTGCAACTTTACAGGCTACTAAACTTCCTATTCTTTGACTGAAAAGCATCTTTATATATTCTGCTTCTTTTGAAATCTTGACATTTATACTTACTTATATCTGTGTGTGTGCGTTTTGTTGTATTTTATTAATTCAGGTAGCTTATATCAACATAACTGTTTATTACTTATATGCTGATTATATCAGACCTCATGTCACGGCTGTGTATATTTTATTGCTTTCTGTGTTTTCCCCCCCTGTTTTTCTATTTCTGTCTACACATATTGTTTCAGATCATTTGGATCAATATAACTGGTCATTGTTGTATATGACTTTTTTCTTCTTTTTTTCCTCTATTTTTTCTTCTTTTCTATTTTCTTCAGAATGTAATCTTCACCGATTGTATGTGTGTCAGACCCTGATGGAGACTTTTTAGTCCTCATGCTGTACTGCTCCAATTTTTTACAATAATTTTTTTATTAAAAATTAAAAATTTTTCTTATAAAAAAATTGAAACATGCTGCACTCACATCAGCATGTTTCACTAAATAGTGAAAGTTACAGAAAAGATAAAATTCCACTTTTGACTAATGCAGTGATTAAATCTTTTCAAATTCAACTTTTATCCCTTCCTCCCACAGACAATAATGGAGAAGAATAATGCAAATGATGACAATTTGTATATTTTTCCAAGTTTAATGTTTAATGCCTGCAAGGAAATAATATTCAAGAGATGCCATAGCCTCATAGAAAGCTTTTTTCCTGCCTTTATTTTCTCTTCTGCCTGAAAATACGAAGCGGCACAAGGTGAAGTTTAATTAATTCTGAGTTTAAGGTCTTCTCCGCTGACTTTTCTGGGTTTGTTTTTTGTTTTGCATGTGTTTCATTTTAATGGTGAACATTAAAAATGCTTCTGCAGCACCGGAGAACATTTTCAAACAGCAAATGGGGAAATAATGAAAGATGTAATACAGAAACCATTAAGATGCTTCAGTTTTGGTCTTTCTTTCTTTTCTTGTCTTTTTGTCTGCTGTATCCTGTTAACTGTAAATTAGATGCTCTAGAGCTGACCTGAACACAAACAGGACAGCTTAAGAATACATTAAATGTTCCCATGTGGTTAAATAAAGTAACTCCAATAGGTAAATTATGAAAATCATAAAAACAATACGTTTGAAGCAGGAGAGATTACGTATAAGTATATTAATGAAATAAGCTGAACGGTTATTTACACACATAAAATACAGGAGAACATGACCAGGAGGGTCAGACCACCAGAAATATTCATGAGTAATTATTGATTAATTTGCTGTTTGTCTCAGTTTTATTTTATTGCAAACTGAGATTCAGTTTGTATGACGACATTACATCAAGCTTCTTGGAACACAAGTGGGACCTTTTCTACACTTTGCTGACATTTTTTTTAGGCAAAACTATCGAACAAATAAAATAAAAAAGATCTTTTTTTTAGCATCAGGCATTCATTTAAATAAATCAAAATTTAACCACTTCCGTTTGTTACAGTAACAAAACTGCAAATGTAAATCGCAATAACTACTGATTAATTATCATAAGATATATAAGTTCTATAGTACCCCTAGTACTAGCTTTGTTCATACAGTATATCTGGTCTCCAGAGTGATGCACATCAGCATTTTAATGGGACTAAACAGCACATTGGAAACATTTGAGTGCAACACAAAGCAGAATAGAGCAAAAACAACCCGCAGTGCCAGTTTCAGCCAGCAAAGTAAAACTCATGCAGAAATTATTACACAGATCAGCTCCATGCCTTGTCTGCGTGTTTGGGATCACATTTGGCTTCAGTTATATTAAAATGTTGAACAAGGCCTTCATGAGGTATTTGGGAGAGAGCTTTAGGTCTGTGGCATTTCTACAAGGCCTCAAACTCATCAATCCTCTGCTTGGTGTTGCCCATACGGATCTGACGGAGGGTCTTGTACTTGTCACGGCCAGCACGGACGTTGTCGGCATGGAGCTTATCATTCTGGGTCTTCTTGTTATCATCTCGGGATTGTTCCAACTCTGAGCTCAGGGCCTGTGGAGGAGTCGTGTCCAGTTATTAAACTGTATACAATTCACTTTATCAACAGATATCTTGACAAAAAATGTACATATGTAGATTGATTCTAAACAGTTCTCATGTTTTCGAACGCGTAACATAGAGACGTGTTGGGTGGCCGAAAGCGTAACATACCGACGATTTGTCAAAAGCGTTGGTATGTTACGTTTTGGGATGAGAACGTGTTGCTGCACAGCCTTGCCTCTCTAACTTTATCTCCAAACTGCTCAACCTGAGCTGTCCCTCTGATGTACTTATTTCTAATCTTGCCCATTCTGGTCACTCCCAATGAAAATCTTATCTTCAGCTTTTTTTTGTCAGTGCCACCATCTCCAAAAACCATACATCATAGCAGGTTTTACTACCATCTTCCTTTTCACTCTTGCTACAGTCCTTCTGCCACAATCCCCCCCCCCTCCCCACTCGTCTCCACCCACTCTACCCTGCCTACACTCTCTTCTTCACCTGTCTTGTGCACTTTCTGTTGCTTTGAATGTTTGACCCCAGGTATTTAAACTCGTCCACCTTCACTACCTCTGCTCCCTGGAGGTTCTCTGTTACACCTCTCTGTCTCTCGTTCACACACATGTATTCTGTCTTGCTTCTAGTGACTCTCTTTTCTCTTCTCCCCAGCCCTTGCCTCACCTCTCCAGGCTCTTTTCCTTAAGTACTACAAGTGAGTGAAAAGAGCCTCAAAGAATCCTGGCTGAAAATGTGAGTGAATTCAAAAACCTCAAAGATGATGGTAGAAGTATTATCCATCAGGAAAAAACACCTTTTGAAAGCTTATTTTGGGGGAGCAAAGTCACAGATAGTTTTAATTGTTTATGTCCAGGTGAACACTGAAATTAAAGTTAATTCTGATAGTGCCTCTATAAACCCTCCCAAAAGAGGTGCTCAGGTGTTTTAAGATGGTTGCCAAGTAGTGAGACTTGTTTCTAGAATAATGTTGGTTATGCTTCTATAATAGATGCCTAAAATTTCATAGCTTTACAGCTTAATTAAAAGCTTAATTTGGAGTCCCAAACAATGAACCAGAGCACTGCACAGAAGCTATATGCATCCTAACATTATGGTTATAGGTTTAATATCCCTATTTTTATATGTTTGTGAGCTCAGTTTTTCATATGCTTTTGTGTTTGGATATATGGCTACATATATCTTTAATCATTTACATTTGTAGCTCTTTTTAAATACCCCGCCTGTCTTTCCAGGGACTTTCAGCCTTTTGTGACCAAAGTGAATATGACAAAAACACCTACTTCTTAACAGAGCTCATTTTTGCTGTAAGTGTTTTGGAAGCTGTAGAAAAGCTACGAGAAAAAAGTGTCTTAAGCATTGCTGCAGACTTAAGCTGATCTGGGATGTCGTCCAGGTCCCTGAACTAACCTGAAGCTGCTTCTGCAGGCGCTCGTTCTTCTCGGCCTCGGTGAGTCGCTCCTCCTCCTTGCGGTCATAGTTGATGCCTTGTGTCTGCAGCTCGGCGCTATAGGTGCTGTTTTCTTCGCTGTGCTCATGGTCACTCTCGCTGTCCGAGGAGGAGGAGGAGGAGGAAGCATGCTCACCAACAGGGGCTGAGTTGGCGGAACTCATCACAGTGTGCAGCTCCTCCTTCGTCTTCAGCAGACTCTCTTCCACTTCGACAGCCTGAAAAGAAAGGTGGGGAGATGTGTGTGTTATATTTGCTGGTGGTTTACATCACCGAGCATTTGATTGAAATATAAATGTTGTATTTTAAGTGTTTTATTTGTGTATATGTGACAGTAATACCCTCATTTGCAAGGACATAGACAAATCAAGCTTTCTCACTTCTATTTTTTTCCAAACTTGGACCTGCCTCTCTGACCTCTCCACTAAAACATGGCTGCTGGATTTATACTTTCAAACCAAAACAATCTAATAAGAAAAAGATGCAAGGGTTACAGTACACGGGTAGTTATGTTTTTGAGGAAGCATGCAATGTAAACTGAAGTGCAAACGATTCAAATTATGGATGACTTATACAGATAAATAGTTTTCTTTCTTTTAAACAATAAATTTAAGCAATTTATATTTTATACTGTGCTGTGACATTGTTCAGGTATTTCCTGTGACTTGTGCATCTTTTGATTTCATGCTGGAGACCCACCTTGGTGTGCCATGTCTCAGCCTCTTCCTCCTTGGCTCTCTTGGCCTCCTCCAGCGCAGCAATCTTGGCGCTGTATTCGGCCAGCTCTGCAGCCTGAAGGCGGAAGCACAACACCGTGACGTGATAATAACAGAATAGGCGTGCTGTCATTTTAGAAATGTGAGGAAAGCAAAGACAGGGACATCTTAAAAACCTCCGTGTTACTTTAATCTGTCATTAGAACAGCTGATAAGTGCTTACAGTGAATTCAGGAGATTTATCAGGACTTTTTCCCTCATGTGCTCCACACTCACCAGCTGCTCCTGGCTCTTTAACTGGTCCTCAGCTTGCCTGGCCAGCTCCTCCTTGGCTATTATAGCCTCCATCCTCTCAGCCTCCAGCCGGGCCGCCTCCTCCTCCACCCTCCTCCTCTCCTCCTCCAGCCTCATGGCCCGGTCCAGCTGCTCCTGAAGCTCTGCGTGACAAAGTCAGAACACGGGGAAATCTATAAAGCACTGTACGCTGTTATAATAATACAGGATAAGAAACTCAAAACTCAGATTTGTCTTAAATTGGGGTGCTTCTTGTTTTTTTTAAAATCTAAATCTTTTAAATCTACAACATAGATAAACATAAACAAACGTAAACACTGAAGACTGATACAAACCATTCACATCATGGAAGAAAAGATTAAAGTTACAGAAATAAAAGGAAAATACTCAGGACAGTATTATTAAAATATGTTGGTGGATCAGAAACTCTAATAAAGGTTTCCACACTCAAAAAAATATTCTTCTACCTCAGTAAACATGAAGCAATACTTTTGAGTAAATCGCAGCTGAAATATTTAAAATCAAAGGTTTATTTATTCTAATAAATAATCCTTAAGGAAAATGTGCAAATGTACACCAATGAAGTAAATTTCATTTGATCAGATTCACTTAAATGTAGGATTTTTAATCGTACTCACGTAACAAAATTACATGGAAAATTTATATTTAATTAAAGTAGATAAAGTCATTATTTTTGTTTATTTTATTTTATTTTATTATTATTTCTACTGCAGACCGTCATCATCATAAAACGTCAAGGTTGTGAAGATGATAGAAATATGAGCCTTCTGTTTTAGATTTAAAAGATGTTCTGAATGTTTTAAATGCTAAAGGCTTATGATTGGACAAAATAAAATGTGTTAACTGCAGATATTTAAAGAAATGCCTTTTATGAAGATCATGTTTGACAAAATTCGCCAAACATAACAAAGTTATCATTCAAATAAAGCTCTCCCATCCTCCTCACATCTTTTTCAAACCATGTTTTGAAACCGCCATCTGCCCTTCCAACTCTCAAATATGTATTCCACCATATGGGGGAGAAGCAAGAGATGATGATGGGGGAGGGGGTTATGCCTAATATGGTGGTGGGCTTTGTACCAAATGTCAACAGTACTTTTGAGAAAAGGGTTTTCTGATCTTCTTTTTAGTTTTTTGGTTCTCCAGAATTTATACAGTACTGTGCAACGTTCTTAAGCTACTCCTCATGTCTTTATATTTTGTTATGGTATTGATTTGGTATTAATGCTTGTTCAGTATTCAGTGAAGTTGGGGATGTGCCTGTCAAGAAGTAAAACATTGCAGAACGCAATGAGCAGACCAGTTTTCCATGATTACAAATTAATTTTCTAAAATGACGGTTGAAGTTGGGTGGTGGAAGAGGAAGAGATTAGAAAATATTATTTTGGTAAAATACAAATTTTTATGATATTTATACTGCCACTCATTGATATAGATGTGGCATTTACTTTTAGTTTTATTTTTAAGAGCCATTAATGATTAAAATATGCATATTTTACCAAAAAAAGCCCCCCCACCCCAAATGAAAATTAAACAAGAATGAAAGGCTCATGTTTATAATGTGGGTCACTTTAGGGACACCTTTATATCACTTTTGCTCACATATGTAATAGTTTCTATCAAACAGTTAAACAGCAGAGGGCAGTAAAAACATCTTACAACTAAACATCTGATAGCTAAGTGTGAACTTTCAATTGGAACCCTGAAGTGGAAGGTGGATGGATGGATGGATGGATAGTTAAGCCTGAAATCTGTAATAGCTCAAACCCTTAAAGTTCTCTGGGTAATAACAGATGGTTATCAAGACTTAATTTGGAATATTGAGAAAAAAAATCCGAGAAATCTCCTTTTTCATAGCACTGTGCAACAGATAAGGTCTGCAGTGATGCAGCTTGTATGTCAAATTTTCTATCTCACCTCTCTCTGCTCTCCTAGTTGTCTCTTCAAACTGGTGGAGCCTCTCCATCAGCTCCCGCTTTTCTCTCTCCATCTCCTCCTTCTCCCTCTCGATGGCCGCCCTCCTCTTCTTCTCGCTCTCCAGCTGATCCCTGCAGAACACGGAAAAGTTCAATCACACGTGTAATGCAAAGCCCACATTTCAAATCCCATTTCTAAGTTTGCCTGCATCATTTTAACCAGGTGCTTAGCTTCACCCACCTCTCCATCTTCTTCTGCAGCCTCTCCTGCCTGGCCTGAGCCTTCATCTGCTGAACTTCGATGGTGTCGGGCTTGCGGCGGCGCATGTACAGCTCGTGGTTGCCCATGCACAGCTGCAGGATGCCCTTGTTGACTTTGAGCCGTGGAGCATAGAATATAAAGTCCTTTAAAAGACAAAAAAATAGAAGACAAACTTTTTTTTTTTCCAAAAAGGGCTTTATAGGCTTTATTTAAAATCTCTTGGTATAGCAAAAGTTGTTTGATAACTGCTACAAAAGTGGATTTAAAAGAACACTAGTGAAGATTATTAGACTCATAAAACACTTACTTGGGCTTTCTTGTCTATGGGCTTGATGATGAATTTCTTATCATTGAAAGAAATGTTTCTAATTTCACTCCAGGGAAATCCAATCTTTGGAGTCAGCCTAAAAATGGATAAAAAGAGACATTTTTAACAGCGTGCTAGGAGCTTTAGGTTTGTTTCTTTAAAAAGTTTACAGCTGGACAGGATGACCCATGTGATATCAAAGGAAGCGTTTGTAGGTTCATGTTGTAGTACGATCCAAAGAATTAGGTCAATGACCTCTTCAAAGCAATATCCATATAGTTAGATACGTTATTTAAAACCTGGGCCAGTGAAAGGAAAGTTGACACACATCTGCGACTGAGGTTTGACTGTTCGTGCATTGATCTCCTGCCTACAACTGTGGTTTATCAGGTCAGCACACAGAACAACATTACAGCGAACCAAAGCAGGGACAAAACACCAGAAATAGAGAGAAAGAGGTTTAGTACAAAAATCGATTTACTTGTCGTTCTTCGCATAAATGTTGAGCCCAAGAGCGTCGACTCCCAGGAGCAGGTCTGTGCCCTTCTTGTTTTTTATGTCAAAGTAGTTAATGCCATACATCTCAAGATCCTGGGCAATCTTCAGGTACTCAATCATGGCTTCTTCCCTGTTCACATTAGATAATGAAATAAAATAGTCAATGTTCAACAGACCAATTTGTCTTTTACATGCAAGCCTCCCATCTAATAATACATGTCCCTTATTAACCATTTAGAACTAAAAAATGTGACTAAAAGCATCTAAAATATTCAATTTAATTTCACATTAGATGAAGAAAAGCAAATAATCATTACAACAGAGGGGTTGAAGCTTTTTTTGGCATCAAAAACACAGCGATCTTTTATAAAATATTTGCTGGTGAATTTCTGTATAATTCAAAAAAACCTGGGTTACACTGCAGCATCTATAAAAGCTGAGTGATCATGAGTAAGAACAAAGCCTCCTAAGTCTACTGAACTTGTAAAAGTTCACTGACTCTAAAACTCCAGGACACTGTGAGACCAAGACTGCTGTTCTTTCTTAAAAAGTACATTCCTGAAAGCAGCCATTTGTTGGAGGAAATTTATGCCGCTCAGACTTCACTTACTTCAGCATCGCTCCGTGCTCCTCATGCCAAACCTGGATTCTCTCCTCCCACTGCTCCCTTGACAGCTTGTGTTGGTCCAGCACTCTGAGGGGAGCAACAGGCTATCAGCAACCCATGCTGGTGAAAATGTAAACAGTCTGTGTATACATACAGGGTCAAAGCATACACATGATGCATTGTTGTGTCTTTCCCGACGATCCTTTGTCAGGAGCCGAAGGGGCATTATCACATAGGGGTTAGTAGTTCGATTATTCAGGGAGGCTATTAGCCAGGATGAGTTCCAGATTTGCTGTAAAGGAAAAGAGGTCATTTATCCAGAAGATGATCATTTATGATGCGGCTGTTCTGTCACTTTATGAGTGCAAAGTTGACGGAAAACTACACCAATCACAGATAAATGGTCCTGATCTTCTTTTAAGTGCAGTCAGCCAGGAAAAAAGAAGGAGCTGCTTCATCCATGTGGTCATATGTTTCATTTGAAGAAATAATCAGTTCACCAACTTTTAGGGGAAACAAGATGATGTATGACAAATTATATTTTAAAAATTTGCTACTAACTATCACAGCAGCTGATGTCTGATAGTTATATGAGAGAATAACGCACGTAGTAATAAAAACTGTGAAAGCCAAATGACGTTCTATTGTTAGAAGGAGTTTATCTACATTTTGGAATGTCACAATTGTAAAGACTTCCTGTAGGTTGGATTTGGTGTTAATCTTTCAGCTCCGATCGCTGCTTCATAAATCTGCCTTTGCAAAGACCAATAAAGTTGTACTGAGTTGCAAAGAACTGATTTAACTGCTGACTTCTGTGCAGCTGCTGCAGATCCACTCGCACTCACCTCTTGGGCAGAAGACGCTCAGAGGACATGTAACGTGGCTGGTGCGTCGACTTGTTGTACTCGCCATACTTTGCCTGGATGGCGTAGGAGGCCAGCAGCACGGCGGTCTCTGGAGGGCAGTAGATCTCCTCACTCAGAATCGCCTCCTTCACCTGCAGGAAGAAGAGCCTCCTGGTGATGTCCTGGATCAGCTCCTCGGCTGCATCCTCAGGGTAAAACTTGACCATCAACTTGAACTGCAGGGGATTCTCTCTCCTCACTTCCTGAGACATCACCTAGAGGAGCAATAATTAAAGAATGAAATATAATTAAAGCTCCTACAGCAGAGTAGGATAGACAGCTAAGTAAATAACAGAGTGTAAGCAAGAATCCAGTAGATTCTTTTCCGAACAACGCTTATTTGAAATCTTGATTTAACAATTAAATGCTTACCTGCACACAATACAGAAAAATCCAAATTAAACAGTGACTTAAAAATAATACAGTGTATTTAATAATAAATTTACACCTTAAAATTAAAACTTTTGAACCCAAAAAGTTGGACGTAGAAGAACTGAGAGCCGCAGCGGGCCTCTGGGTTTTTACATGTACAATTTACTGTTCTAAACAGAGTAGATGAAACACAGGTTAACATCACTGCAAGCCCTCACCTTCTTTTCAGAGTTCAACCATGAGGTGAATCCTCTGATATCAACAAACTGCAGCCCGAAGTACCAAGTCTCACGCAGCCCGATGGTCCTGGAAACCTTCAGAGTGGAGACATGATAACAAAATCCTGCACATCTTCTCAACAGCTGCTTCACTTTTTAATCAAAACCTCCTCCGTGACTCTTGTGGTAATCTCTCCCTGAAGAATAAAACCTTTGGATAAGATTACAGAACTTTTAAATGAGTATGTTAAGCTTGTTTTTCATCATAAAGGGGCTCATTAAACTGGCCAGCTTTTACCAGACTAGATCTGTGTGACAGCCATGGTTACTAGTTGCTTTGTTGGTGGATTAAAATACCCACTGGTTACAGTTAAGACCGTTTATCTGCAAAACAAATCAGTGTATCTGACTGAGAGTATTTCTCTGATGAAGTAAAGGACTTTCAAAGATCTATATTTACACTGTTGCATTTGCTGCTGTTTGGCTTTAATCCATCACTTTGCCAGTCCATTTTTAAAAGCATTTAATTTTTAAATACATGAGAAAGACTTCTCAAAAGAAACAGAAACTTTTCAGTCTACATAAAGTCATCCAGGATCCATAAAATAATAGCAGGATGTGCTTTGTGAACTGCATCAGACCAACCTGGTCAAAGAGCTGCTTCCCTGTTGTGTTGGGGAGGAAGGAGAACTCCAGCTCCGCGTCCATTGTGGTGACGCGGACATTGACCTGCAGCATAAAGGTCATTTAGTCACGTGATGACAGAGATTTCTGTTTGGATACACATGAATCATATTTGCAAACAATCAGCTTCCTTTTCTCAGAGAATCTGTAACCGGGGAGAAATATTTCACTGTGATCTTATTGTTAGTTTGCAGTGATCAGCGATCAGCCTAGAAACATAAAGATATTGTAGTCATATGTGTGAAGGAGCTGTGAAGTGGATTATTCATAAACCATAATTGCTCACTATCGCATTAGACTTCGGACTGCTCTTGCGAGGTTACACAAGGTTGCACATACGCAGATTACAACGCTCGCAGAATTGACTTTACCATCGTTAGTCAAGCTCAGCCTGTTTTATAACAACGATTAAAATGGAAAAGAAATGACACTTTAAAATGTTTATAGAACAGATTTTCAACAGAAAAAAAACCGCACTAAAAAAACAGGTCATTCTCAACACACTGACCCCTGATCACAGGCCAGATTGGGTTTGTAGCAGTTACACAATTGTTTTATGAAGTTATACTACAGCACGCCCCGGGTGTCATAAAGATAATCCCACTGAAACTTGAGCAGCTAAAGCTGGAACATCCATTTGTGAAACCTCTAATATGTTACTCAACTGTTTCCACCTCCAGTGATGGCATGCATAAGGTAACATCTTAACTCCCTGACATCGTGAAGGTGTTTCCTACCTGCCACAGCCTTAATCCCTCACTAATCATCGACTGTGGACATCACTCATGAATCATTAATCCATTAGACTCAGTCACCAGTTCATACCGTTGAGCTATGTAGGATTATCTTCATTTCTTTATACTTGGATTGTGCTTTTTGGTACCTTCGCACCGCTTTTGTTTAGCTGTTCAAAAACCGTTTTCCACAACGCAAACACCTGCAACCATGACTCATAATTTTATTTGATTTCTAGTTAGTTTCAGGTCAGTCAAATGGATGTAGACGTCAGAATGACCTCTTAAGAGAGGTTTTCTCCTTGCAGTGTCAATATAAGCACAGAGCTGCTTTCGTAATGCACAGGCCTTCTTATCAGTTTTCCGACAGACTGATGCTGAATGCTTAAGTAACTGCGGACATTTAGAACATGAGAGTTTTCTTTGTTTAAGACAGAGGTCTCTTGTTTACTGCTGGGTGCCTCAGAAAACCAAACGGAGCAGAGAAAAGCGGTTAAACTGTACAATCATGAGTTCATTCTTAACATTTAAAAATCACTCCGGGGGCACTAAAGGGAATTACCATGATTGTAGTGCATTATGCATGCCCAGAGAAACAACAGACAGGCTGGTTGCAGACATGAAGTAGCATTTTTCTGTCAGGAAAGTGAGCAGCATGGGTCAAACTCTACACTTAGTTAATGAGTAAATGCCGAGAAGGATCTTGGACTCTTGGAAACAAGAAGCCTGGCCAGATTTGAAAAAAAAAAAAAAAAAAAGACATTTAATTAGAGATTAAAGCTACTAAATCTGTATTTATGCGTGTAACTCTGAATTGTATCTAGTGCTCATTCTCAGCATAGGCAATACAAGAAACCAGACATAAATTTTTAAACCCACCACTGTCATTTTTGAATATGCAACAGGAAGAAACACTTCAGTGACATATAATCCTTTAAATCATGGGAATCCTACCGTTTTGGGCATCTTGGCTGCGGTTGGTGAATGAGTAGTACCAAGTGGTTCCCAGGTTGTCACAGGTTGCAGTGAACGTCTCCCAGCTGAACCTGCACCTGATAAAGAGCACCGCACCGCTCTCGCTGGAAAACTCCTGGGCAGGGCTCGTGCCCTTTGAACTCAGCAGCAGATTACGCAGACTGACGTGAGAGTTACTATCGCAAAACTGACAGATTTATCTCCAGTGTGGCCGCTGGCAGCACAAGACGCGTAGATCCACCCCAAAGGCTATCACCTGCTTCAGCACCTCAAGTGCTGCGACCTTTGATCAGAGCAAGCAAGACTATAAGGGGCCGGACGTTCTATTTATGTCGCCTGTTTGGAGGTGACAGCGGAGAGAGCTGTCATAAAGAGATTGTGTCAAGGTAACACAGTTTTCTGTGGTAAAACACAAATGAGACCAACAGAAGATTAGAAAATTCAGACTTTAATGATAATTGTAGACGAACAAAAGTTGAATACATGTGGACCGATGAACATTAACAAAGCTGCAGATTTATTGTTTCCTAAAAATAAATCTTCTACTGAGTCATTCACATAATTCATTTACTTTCACACTAAAATCCAGAGTTCCAAAATGAATTAATTAGTGAGAAAAATAATGAGCTACAGCCTCTCATTTATCAAAAAAAAAACCCCACTGCAGCTACAGTGCATGAAGACTGTTGTAAGTTCACAAGGATCTTTGAGCTCCTAATGTTCAGAGTATGAAATTAAATGTCTGAGAGCACTGTCAGAGGAGCAGGAGGCATCTTGATCTTGTGTGTGCTTAAACTTCTTCAAATGTGTCTCCAGGAGATGTTTAACTATCTGCATACTCCTACTCCAAAGTCCCCGCTTTTTATCTCAGTCAGATGATACAACAGATATCAAAGTAGTTGGTGCACTGTAAACTGGTCACAGCTATTAAAGCGCTATTTAAACCTTTATCTTAAGTCAACATGATAATGAGTCTCCTATTATTGCACATGTATCAAACTCATCACGATTCTTGTCAAGTAAAGAGAAAACAAATTTGATTCGTAACGAGACCACACGAAATTACATTAAAATTCATCTTTGATTTGAAAATGAGGCTGGTCCTCAGGTTTGAAGTCTTTGTTGGGACTTCCATCCTCGTTGAGGATACGGGATGCTGTGTAACCCACAATGGGATACTTCGCTTTGTATGTACCTTCAAATATACTGTCCAGAGACTTCAGCTGCTCTTCAGTGAGGCCTGTCTGTGGATGTGAAGATAAAAAAGAAAAGTTAATCAGTGCTGTTTTTAATATATAAATATACAGTGGCTTGCAAAAGTATTCGGCCCCCTTGAACTTTTCCACATTTTGTCAAATTACAGCCACAAACATGAATCAATTTTATTGGAATTCCACGTGAAAGACCAATACAAAGTGGTGTACACGTGAGAAGTGGAACGAAAATCATACATGATTCCAAACATTTTTTGCAAATAAATAACTGAAAAGTGGGGTGTGCGTAATTATTCAGCCCCCTGAGTCAATACTTTGTAGAACCACCTTTTGCTGCAATTACAGCTGCCAGTCTTTTAGGGTATGTCTCTACCAGCTTTGCACATCTAGAGACTGAAATTCTTGCCCATTCTTCTTTGCAAAACAGCTCCAGCTCAGTCAGATTAGATGGACAGCGTTTGTGAGCAGCAGTTTTCAGATCTTGCCACAGATTCTCGATTGGATTTAGATCTGGACTTT
>VVHJ01032995.1:4790-15296 GCA_015107715.1 Tylochromis polylepis | reverse complement strand
ACCCCCCCCCTTTCTTTCTTGCTCACTCTCTTGTCTCCTGAGCTTTGTGTATTGGTCTGAGTAGTTAACCTCCCTTGATACTTTAAGTTAAACATCCTTATAATGTCATACTAGCCAGAAGGAAATCCATTGTGTTTCTTTTTTCTTTTCTGCTGTCACTTTTTCTTTTTGTAGTGATTCATTATTTGTGAGTCTTAAGGCTCATTTTTCTCTTTTTGTTGAGCCTTTTCAATCTCAAATATCCAATTGCCTGGCTACAGATGTGGTGAACGATGTTTTGGAGTAGGGTAAAAATAAACAAATCCTTTTGACCTCACTTGCCACAAACCCAGAGAGAAAAATGACAAGCTTATAAAATAAGACTTACTACAGCACTGGGCAATGGGATAGCTGACACACTGCCGCCAAGGACAAAGGTCAAATGACAACATAAGTTTAGATTACTCCCCTAAGATTGACTGTGCAATCATTACATAGCACCCGCTAGGTAACAGTTTAATAATATTTGCCTGTGCTGGACTTTTGTCATATTCAAGTTAAATGTTTGGCTGGTTTCTTTTGGGGTCAGAGTGTGTTCCCCAGGGTTCATTCTTTTGTACTAATGAGAAACCAAGCTGTTTTTATGATTTCATCTAAAGCAAATATTAACTAGAGGTTTAGGCATTCTTCACATTCTTCATGGAAATATCATGTGACAGGTAAAAGACTCCTGATTTCTGGAATCCTGATTTCCTACCACACTCTCCACTTTACTCTTATTTTACTAAATCAGCATAAGAAATACAGTGGCTTATCGTATTCTTGATGACAGCAAATTGTTGTTTTTGGGAATTATCGTTATTGCGTTCTCTCCAAGACTTAAATAATATACATTTAACATATCTAAGGCATAGCCTAGAGAATTGGTAGCTTAGCACAAGCAGCAACCTCTGTGGATGAAAATTGAAGCTTACATAAAGAGCCAAAAGTTGCAGTTCCTCTAGTGACTGCTTTAGTGTGGCTCCAAACGTATGTCAGTCCCCATGGGCCCACACGTTAATCACAGACCCTATCAAAGGTGGATGTAGCTTCCAGGTCTGAAATGGAGAAGTGGTTTTAAACCCATATTCTTTGTAAATGCCACCAGAGGGCTGCAGGGCTGCAAAAACATCCTGTTCTATAAAAGTTCATGAGAAAATGGCCCTCTGATTGGAGCTTAGAAAAGAGGAATATCTGTGGTATGCTCATTGCCTAAAGACTTGTGATTGATAAACCATGAGCCAATGGGCATGCAGGCTCATACTCAGACCCTCTCCTTTTCATCACAAAGCAAGCGCTCTTCTTGAGGCTTCAAGATGGCACTTCACCAATGAATGGGTGACGTCATTGTAGCTATGTCCATCTTTTATACCATCTAATGTTAACCTAACTTAACTTGCCTAACTTTATAACCTGGTAAAAAAAACAAAACCCTTTGGATAGTTTCTTTGTTCATAACACCTGTACAGGGGTAAAATTATTTATTCCCTTGTAACTTTTCTATAACTTTTCTATATTCTAAATACTGGAATTAGGAACATGGCTACATTAGATTGACAGGTGTCTCAAAACAGGCAGCTGTAGCTGATCAGTCTTCCAGGCCTAACCTCTTCTAATTGGAGTAACTGAACTGGAGCTCTCAACTGTGTTTGTACAGTTGGTGCCTTTTGGAGCTTTTTAATGAAACAAAAAGGCACTGAGTGGGTGAAACTGGTGAGTGAAATTGTTACACCACTTATCAGGTGTCAGTGAGTAACCCGTACAGTTCATAGATACGTTTTACTAACCAAGCTTTCAAGTGTTCACTAATAACTTAGCACTGCGATGTCTCATCTGCATATGGCTTGCAAAAACTAACATGGGGACGGCAGCCAAAATGCTAATGTTGAGGCCTCAAAATAGGTGACTTCATGGTGACTGTGTCTTTTACTAAGTATGTGGTAAATACCCATACACTTCTATGTTAAAACGATGAATGTTTCTACAGAAATATGCTGAAAAAAAAAAACTGATTTAGTCATGATAATTTTTCATTTTGTGTGTCAAGTCCAAAAAAGGCAATAATGAAAAATCGACTCTAACCCAACACCCAAAACAGACTCAGATCCAATCACTGGGAGTAATTACTCTGGGAGAGAGGAGAGGGGGGGGGGGCTAGTCCAGGTAAGTCCTTTAACAAAGATTCCAAAAAGACACCCCCAAGTTTTCTTGATAATGCAGATGAGAGTGCTTACTTGTTGACACCGAGGTGAATACACTGAAAGGGACCAAGAAGAAGCTGAGATCATAGGCAGGTGTATTAGTACTGTATTATTATATTAGTATTAGTATTTTGAAGGAGAATTCAAGAAGGAACGGGCCAGCTTGACAGAAGCAGGTAAGTGAATCTGGTAAGTGAACTGCTCTTCAACCAAACAGGAGACACTGGAGAATAGGGAAACAAGAACACAGGAGAGCCATGAAAGAGCATGATTACAACAGACAATCTGGCAAAGACTGGGTGCTGGAGCTGCTCCTTAAATACCGACTTTTGATGAGACTGATAATAAACACGGGTGAGTTGGACAAAGAGCGGGAACCCAAGACTCCATCCTGATCAACCCAATCTAGACCCAGAGATGTTAAAGGACTAAAACAAAAACAAGCCAGTGCATTGTGACACTGTGCCATGTACACTTTTATTGGTAAGTCACCTTTTTAAACTTTACCAGCATTTAAAGTTAGGGGTGTGACTGCTTTGAGTGACAGGTGTCCATCAATGCAGGCATCTGTAGTTAGCAGATCCTCCACTTTTTCAGGTCTAAGAAATCTTTCCTTTGTTTGTAGCCTTGGTGCCTTTTGAAGCATTTTTAATTGATTTACCTGACAAATCATATGGTTTGTGGTGCGGTCCACTGGACCAACAGCAAATTCAAGAAGCCTGTGTTCTCTGCTAATCTGGCATGTGACTACATCCCTGTTTTATATACAGTCTTTGACCTGCCATGAAGAACAGGAACATGGCTAGTGCACAACCTGTACAAAAGCTGAATGATATTGATCTTCATCTTGACCTATAGTTTGTCTAATATATGCTTATCGATAAGCAAATATATTTTGTCTGTGAATGCCAACCAATAATAAATAAGAAATTTAAGTACAAAAGTTTAAAAGAGAGAACTTGAGTCCCTTTCCATAACACCTAAATGATGGTGTTGGCGAGTATCATTTCATTTCCTTCTGTGAAGTCTCAGTGCTTCTAATGAGCAGACGAGCCAAAGGCAAGCAACCCACACTAATGGAAAGTATAAAGCTGAGCAGGCCCAATGCTTAGAGGAATGTGTGAACACAGTGACGAAACCATGTATTTGCAGGCACTTCCGCAAAGAGGTCTAGCACCCTCAGCCCAGGAGCAACCCCAAGAAGGCCACCGCTGTGTGTGAAAGTTGCAGGGACAGCTCCGTTCACTTTGATCATTCGATATTTGAGTGTCCCTGATCTCCACAAGCACTGCACATCTTGTTTGATATTTTGAGTGCACAAACTGAGACATTCCAGACATGTGAACCGTCCATGACAAATGATCACCCTTTGGGTTTTTCAGCTTTCACATGCTGCGGCTTTTTTGGCATGCTAAAGTTCACCTTGGGCTGAGAGTTTTCCCCATTCTCCGGCTTCAATGTCTGGAGCAGCACCCCATAATGTGGATAAGTATTGATGCGGATTGTTATTTTAGAGAAGATATAATTTTATATTAACTTTTTTTTTTTTTCTTTTTACACCGGACAGCCTGCATTTAGAACATTGACAGGTCTGTGTGTCATTTAGTGGGCTGTTGACTGGATTAAATCAGCTTCAATAACACAGATCTTATGCACAGCACAAAAAAAACTTGGAAGTTGGTTTCATTTTAGTTTGAAGCCATAACCCTCTGAGAAGCGAGAAGTGAAAATAACATTTATTACTGCCAGATTAGTCACTGCATATTAGGGGGTGATGTTAGTTTTGATTGGCTTCCAACTCTGCTCCAGTTTCTTCAGTGGTTGCATGAAATATGTCCCGTTTTTCAGTTCACAACTGGAGCCTCGAGGTGTGCTACATCTTTTAAAAGGCGTTATAGAAGCCCATTGATTTCTCCATTTCATTAAACAGGCCTTGCACTGTGCCACAGCTGATGTCATTCTACTGTTTCCTGTCATTTTCCAAGCAGGCGGTGTTCCACATGCCCTTCTCCAAAGTCTGTCCAGTCAAATCCTCACATGATTGATTCTCTTACGCTTCATTTATAGCATTCATCAAATTTCCATTGAATCATGAAACGTTGCCTGACTACTGTCCAAAGTATTCTAGCTGCAGCGAGAGAAATGTTAGGTTCTCCTGGGGCATATTGTAGGTCCCCAATAAACTGATGGCACTTTGGAGAAGAAAGAGAACAAAGATGTTGGAATAAAAATGTTTCCCCCCACTAAATGAAAAATTTGTAAAACTTTACGTACTAATGACTTTAACATCAATATGACTCTTTGGGTGAAGATTGTCTGTTTGCAAAGGGTAAATTTTTGTTATTGCTGCATTTGTCTCTCCAGTCTTGGGTAAGGCTGTTGGATTGTAATGTTTGCATAAAGTTTACCCCCCCTCACTTCTACTTTGGCTACGCTCTTTTGCAAATGAAGATTACTGCCAGCAAACATGGCAGCAACAGTGCAAGAATGCTTCCCAAATCTGTGTGGAGGTTTGCATATGTTAATGGCTGCATTTTGTGTGAGTCAAGTATTGTTAGGACAAAGATTGTAATTGCAAATATCCTGTATAACTACATCTGACTGAAATTCAGAAACATACAGTACTATGGAAAAGTCTTGAGCTACCCCTCATTTCTTTATACTTTGCTTCCAAGCAGTCAGACTTTCTTGCAGTGTTTTAAAGTGGTCTTGAGCAATAGTTCTCTAATCTTTCTGAAGATCTTTCAATTTTTTTCTTTTATTGGCTGCTTTTTCACTTCTAACACTTTTTCACTTCTAAGAGCCCAACTCAAAAAATGAACCACTGTTGTGCCTAGAAACAGACAAATTAACAAAGAATTCTTTGTTAATTTGTCTGTTTCTAGGAATGAAGTAACTAAGAACACAAATTAATTTGTGTTCTTGGTTACTTCTCGCAGCCATTTGCAAAAACATTTGTTCCCATTTCTTTACCTGAATCTATGAAAAATTCTAAAGATAACACAGTTTTACAGGCATGAAACACTATTTTTTAAACCAAAACATTGATTCCCAAAGAAGTATTATCCCAAAACTTGGTATATCTCAGCATGGTGTGCAGTGTATCCTTTAAAAAACTGAGGAAACTAGGACAGGTGCAGGACAGAAGAAGAAGTGGCAGCCCTAAAAAATATATATCTACAGCAGATGAACAGTATCTGAAAGTTTTGTCCTCATGAAACAGGAAAAAATCCAGCAAAGACCTGACACAGTACCCGAGAGAGCCATCCTGCCCTTCAGCTGATCCATCTACTGTTCACTCCAGAAATGCTCTCAGCTGAAGGGCGGCTGTCAATGAGCCATTCTTCAGGAAAGAAACAGGGAGAAAAGGCTGAGGTATGCCAAATTACATAAGAACTGGACTGAAAATCAGTGGCCACAGGTCTTATGGAGTGATTAATCCAAATTTTATTTTATTTATTTTTTTTGTCAAATCATCACCGGTCACCATCTGTAAAACACGGTGGAGGGGCCAGTGGTGTTGGGGATCTTATCTAAATTAGTGGAATTATGAACTCAGAAAAGTACCATCACAATTTGATTCAAAATGCACTGGAAAAGTGTCAGACTGGCAATGGCTTTATTTTGACAATGACAACGATCCCTAACACACTGCCAATGCCGTAAAAGTATACCTGGATTGAAAAACACACAATGGAATACTATTAGTCATGAACTGGACTCCTCAGATCCGGGACCTCAAAATTATTGAAGCAGTGTGCGATCATCTTGACAGAAAGAGCTTTGAATGTCCTTCAAGAACCCTGGAGAACTATTCCTGAAGACTAAAAGAATGATGAGAAAGCTGCCTAAGAGAGTTCAGACTGTGTTTAAAAATAAAACTGGTCATACGAAATTACTTTAGAATTGTACAAACTCAGATTTTTGCTCTCTGTGCTATATTTCCATGTATGTTTGTAAATGTTTCACTAAATCTATCTTCCATTTTGATATAAAAATTAAGGCTGGCTCAAGACTTTTTTGCTCAGTGCAGTACCTTTGTGTGAAAGAAACTCTAAATGTATGATTACATAATCTTTTTTTTTAATTTTGCAAGTGCATCACCTATTGTAACAAAGGCAATAATAGTTTAAAATATATACAATGTGATGAAGTGCATAGTTTTAGTGAGGCAGTGATAGACCAGAATTCTTTCACAGCTTATATAGTGTAGTGCTGACATAGTACCATCGCACATTAGTTGTTGCAGCAGGAAAAGACAATTTACTGGTTTGATGCACTGCATCCTGTTTTAAATAGGACTCAGAGAAGTAATGGTGAATTCATCTTTTCTATAGCTGGACAGTGAGGAAGTAGTTCTCCGCCACTGCGGGTTACACTGTGGGGCCAGGGAGGTGTTGTGGAGGGGATGTGACGGTGTTGCTAAGCAACGAGCAGGGCAACTTGGCGTAATGAGCGTGGGGCTCAGGAGCTGTCTGCTCAGTGTTCCAGGTCCTGACAAGAACAGACAGGCTGGCCTGGGACGGCCTGCATGGAGCTGCCACCATGGCCACCTGCTCACAGCAATCATCACCAGCGATCCAGCCAGCCACCGATACAGCATACAGACCCAATTAAGAGCTCTGCATGTCCCCCTCCAGCCAGCCATCACTAACACTCCTGCAAGTCTGACAAGGCTGCCTTTTTTCCCCTTAGCAAATCTCTAATTAACAACATTGGTAGTGTTGAGGCCGGGCACTACAGAACTGCTGAAAGGGGCTGGGACTCTGCTCGGGTAATCAGCTTAAATACAGGTTTATTTCCTGCCCCCTGTGCCTTGCTACTTCCAGCAGAGATTGCATTCTTTTATCTGTTTATCTGCAATTTCCTCTGACTTGTAACGTGTCTCTCAGACACACTGTCACCTCCACTTAAGGCCAGACTTGGTGCTCCTGCAATCAGATGGTTACAAAGCTGTGATCAGAGTTAGTTTTGGCAGGGCATAGTTCTACGAAAAATCTCTGTCTGTGGGATTGCTTACCTCCTCCTTTCTTAGCACTCTCACTTCAAGAGTAGTGAACAAGGACCAAAGGGTCCTATATGGAAACTTTAAAAAAAACAAAAAATGACCTCTTTCTTCAATCAGTCAAGCATAACAATTTAACTTATTCTTTTGTAAAGAAAGATAGAGATCAGTATTTTTTTTTTGTTATTCCTGTAGCAAAGCAATGCCACATTTTAAAGTGGAAAAAGAAGAGATAATATTGTGAAATGACCTCATTATCAAAGTGGGATTAAGAGAGCTGTGTGTTCAGCCGAGAACAGAGGAGGCAGAGGAATTTCCTTTCAGTGGGGACATGTTATTGTTTGTGGCCTGTGAACAGCAGATAGATGAAATATCCTCCACGGTTTAAAGTTAACTCTTAATATAGGACGGTCGCTTTTGAGCTTAGGCAATCATTTGTCTTTTGCAAAGTGATACTGATGAATTTATATTTAGCGTAGAGATTGTCTGTTCTTTCACTGAATTTATTTGCCATTGAAGATTATTTTCCTTATGTGAGGAGACAAAAAAGTGGCTGTCATAAAGCTCTCCAGTGGTTAGTTTTCCACTCTCTCTTTGGCTGGACTTGGACGTCGCTGATTAATGAGACATGAAACAGTATGACTCGTTGGGTACTTCAGTAGGCTTTTTGATCCTTAAAAAAAACAGGCTGACTGTATTCGCTGGATATTTTGTTGTTGTTGACGTTTCTGTTCTGTTCCCAGAATTGTAATTATTTTTTACATATTTACTATTTATGACAAACCCTCACAGTGTTTTGGGTGTGAGATTTAAAGCATTGATGTTCATTAGATTAGGATTATAGTTAATAATTTCAAAAAATGTGTTAACATTTGAAGAAATGCATTTCCACACTGCTGTGGACTGACCTTCACTAAGGCAAATTTTTTTGTGTGTACATGTAAATGGGTAGTTTGCTTACTGTCTGTGTGTTTTGGCATAGTGAAAAACTGGATTGTTTGTTGTTTAGAGTTCTCACCCAGTGCATTATGGGATACACTTCTCAGCCTCCTTGATCCTGAACAGTTGCAGCTTTTATAGGAAGAAATTCAGGGATAATTCAGAGGCTAAGCAGCAGAGGACACTGTTTATCAGACAGGGTGAAGTCTTAATTGCATTTTTTGTATTTTTAATGGCTGATGGCAGTCGAAACAAATAGTTAGCATGTGGCAGTGGTTTGATGATCAACAATTTTTTTTCTCTGTCGTTCGTAGCAATCATATCTGGGTTGTTTTTTTAACCTCCAAAGAAAATGGATAAAAATGTGCTGCTGTGTGGTATTTTACAACTGCCACAGCCTGGATTTCTTTAACAGTGCTGCCTTTCTCTCTGCATGCAATTAAAAAAGAAAAATCAAGAGACATCTTCAATCTAGTGTGCCTAACATTCGCTGTGGTTTATTTGAACTGGAAAAAGGTCACAACAGTTTAGGTGCTGGCTGAAAGACTTTAGGGGGCTAATCAGAGGAAACCACTTGAGCAACACCTAGAAACACCTCTGTGATGAGACATCATGCAGGCTTATGATTTCCTGTACTTCTGAGACACAGGCAGACTTGTGCGTCCACTAGAATATAGCTCTTTGTCATGTAATTTCAATTATAATTTGTTGATTTATGAAAAACACAGGGAGGTTTTTCATCTGCTGAATTATGTAACCTCATGTTGTGCTGATGTTTCTGTCTTCAGTACTAGATGTGGAACTGTGTAGTTTAAAGGCTTATTGAGCTCTCCTTTGACTGTCTACCATAGGTGGAAACTTGTGTGCCGTCCAGTTCTTGTACAGGCAGTGGTTTCAGTGCAGGGGGTTACACAAATACCCAAATGGGGAGATTGGGAGTGGGGCTCAAAAGAGGGGGCCAGTCTAGTACCAAGCCTCACTCTTTACCTGCATTAGGTCATAGGCTGAAAAAGGGGAGGCCATCAGCCACCATTTACAACCCTCTGGGTTCTCATACCCCTTCATGACTGATCATTTTGAGCATGCAGTTTTGTTTTGTTTTTTCTTTTGTGAACAGTGAATTTTTAGTATGCAGCTTCCTGGCCCAGGCTGTGAAGAGAGGAGGGAGAGAGAGGGGAATGATGAAAGGGGGCTGTCATTTCTCCCGCTGCCCCTGGACTGCCAGGGTCTACTCCGGTGAGCCTGGTCTCCAGGGCCCATGTCTCACTTAGACCTCAATATCGCTCTTTCTCTCTGTGGGGCCAGGTTTGCTCTGGATGAAATTTCAGCAGGGGTATGAGGGAACGGTTCACAGAGTTTAGCACCTTCTTCAACATAGGCAAAATAAATGACTTCTCCTAATGCTCTAATTGGTGGCAGTTTGATGATCAAGTATCACTGGCCTTTGGGGCTGAAGCACCTCCTTGTTATGCTGCAACTCAGTGAAAGAGCCCATCTGTGCCTGTTTTTAAAGTAAAGAGGGTAAAATGCTTGCTAGTATGTGGTCTGTTTTTTTCCCCATTAAGTCAAAGTAAAACGTTTGACATTTTAAGTTAAGCCTAGCTACTGATCTCTCCACCTGGAAATCCCTCCCTCTGGCTGGGATCTCCATGTGGACTGTGAATCAAATGAGCGCCTTTAAAATGGTTCAGCCTCTGTTTTGTGCTCACCATCTTTCACTCCTGCCTCTGTCTTTGCATGTTTTGATAGGTGACTATTAATCATCTTCGCAGTATGTCTCTGTGTGTCATACATTTTGAGAACAACATCAACCAGAACTGCCTCCTCAGTTTTCAAAAACTCTGTCACTGTTCCTTCCTCAGACATTAGTCACAGTCAGACCCCCGCTGCTCTGCTGCACCAACAACAACGGCTCATACAGACTAGATGTGTGTTTCAAGCCTTGTTGAGCCATTGTCCTGCCTATGAAACTGCATCAAGTAACATGTGTCACTCTGTAAATATCTGAACTGGCTGAATGAGATGTCATACAGCTTTTGACATCACCAAATGGAACATTTTTCTTCACTAAATAGCCCTTTAATTTTTCACAAACTATTTTTTGTCTCATATGGAAGACACAATTTCTATGCCAGATCTGTTAATCTATTGCATAATTGGTTTGTTATGCTGTCTTGTTTATAAAGTGGAGTAAGTAAACTGAATTAATGATCAGTGAATAAGAAAGCTCACAGTCAGGCTAGGCCTGTGTCAAACACAGGCAGATGTACTTATCTGTTTATGTTGTTTATGTTACCTTGACTATATATATATATATATATATATATATATATATATATGATT
>VVHJ01032994.1:0-10592 GCA_015107715.1 Tylochromis polylepis | reverse complement strand
ACAAAAGTGTTGCGTTTATATTTTTGTTGAGTGTATGTACACGCACACACACACACACACACACACACACACACACACACACACACACAGGTAAGCACATGGACATGAATACATGTATACATACACACATGCATACGTCATCCAATGAGATAAAAGACCAAAATAACTAAGACAGAATACACGGGGTTTCAAAGAGATCCGAAAGCCTTTGAAAATAGGTAGGTCTTCAAATTTGATTTGAAGATTTCCAAAGAGGACGAGAATTTTATAGAGGAAGAGAATGGATCATGAACTCTCTTTTTGAGGGTGAGCTGGTGGAAGGGGACAGTTAGAAAGATAAGCAGATGACTGGTAAACTGTCCCAAGTTGTTGACCAACACTGCCACCTCATGCTCATACCTTCAGGGCCTCCCACAGACAGAATATGTCAACTTCAGTGTGACTGCAATGCATACAGATTAACTACATCATATTAGCCATTCTCTAAGACCCAGTTGGATATGGAGATCTCAGAGCAAGGAAAAGCGTGCTGATTAAAAATGATTTGACGCCTCTCAGCTTTTGTGAGCAAGTACCATTTTTCCTGACATGGTAACACTGTGATATCTTTATCAAGAGGCCCTCGGGTTTGATTGGCTTGTTTTCAAACTGAGTCAGTCTAATTTAATTTTCCTGACTGTTTTAATTCAGAAATGCCTGTTAAACTGAATATCAGGTTTGGAGTCACAGGAACGGTAATGAGAGACCAATGGGAACATTTTTAAAGGACAAAAACATTATATTGCACCAGCTGAAAAAATTGTGTGTAATGTATAAACTTCAACTACAGTCTTATCGCCTAGTCAAAAAGCAAATTAAATTGATGCAGTCTTGCTTGTCTGCCAAAATGAAATATACACTATCCAACTGACAACACAAGGTTAAATACATGAACCTGAGCCTCATTTGGAAGGGATGAGCTGCCCATATCCATTGAGAGTTTCCTGAAGTGACTACAGATAAATCACTCAATGAAGTTGGGAGCTTCCTCTACTATGCACAGTGGTTAGCTCTGACCTCAGTCATCTTATAAAACCCTCTCAGCATTTAAAGCATACAGAAGGCGCCAAGTTGGGTTCCTTTCCAACAACTGATCCTCTCTTGAGGATAGAATGGATTAAAGGCAGCTATGAAAGCTTTGGAAAGCATTTAGTTAGCCTCCTCTGGTTTGCATCCGTCTTTGTCAGCTCTCACTGTCTACTGCACAGCTCTTAGTGGCTGTTTAGCCCAGTGGAGCTGTGCCAGCTAAGCGGAGGTATCACTGGGACAGTGCCAACAGCAGTCTGGGACCATCTCCTGAGTGAGCTATATACCTGCATATGATATGAAAACCGCCTTGTGAGACCTGAGCCTACTTAGCCATGGATGCATATGGATTTAACCTTTATTTTCTGTTGATGATTTGTAATTTACTCTTTTAGTCTGCCCCTTCTTCTCGTGATGTTCCACCACTCAGATTTCCTTTCACAAATTCCTCAAGAAGGAGGCCGTAGCTACGGTCAGAATCACTCAGTATTTATACCATGTTGTTTTTCCATTTACTCAAATGCACCATGTGCTCTATAGTACTCACAGTTCTACTGATACAATGAGACAGTGTAGCATAAGAGAGCATATACAATTGATTTTGCCAAAATGTAAGATTACGCTTTGTGGACACAAAAACATACATTTGTGTGGCTATTTACTTATTAGGGATGACATAGGTCTAAAAGCTTGTCATTGAGTTAAATACTGTCCTTTAAAGAGGGATGAGCAAGTGAAACAGAATTATTTAGGAGGTTTTGGCAATTAAAAAAATGTCAGAAGTGATTCAGGTTCATTGTTATCAACGTTTTGTAGATTTGTATGTATTAGTTATACGGACACGGACAGCTGGAGACCTGATGGCATAGTTAATGCATTGTAATGTAAATTTTCTGTGGAGGACTATGCACAGTCACAAAAAACATAGGTAGGCATGTGGACATCCCTGCGGACCCTTGTGCTCACTGTCCGATGATGAAATTTGTCACAGGAACCCAAGCAGACCATAGCAGACTCGCAGAAACAAAGTATAAAACCCGCTTAAGTCTGGTCTTTAACAGGTCTTAAGATTATGTAAACACAACCTCAGGTGAAATATAAAAATATTACATTACTCATAATCCTCAGAGAAACTAGAAAAAATGAGCTACATCTTAGACTCTATAGGCCTCAGTTAGCATGTTAAATGTTGAAGTTCATGGCTGCACAATTAGAAAAAGACTGACCAAGTATGACTCAATTAGAAATAAGGAAAATGCCTCTTTTCTCTAAAAATAACATAGCAGCACGTCTGGAACGATGTTCTTGGGATAGAAGAGACCAGTGTGATGATATCTGGCAATGAGACTCAGCAACTGCTAAAATGTCTACGTCTGGCAAAAAACAAACGTAGCATATCAGCACAAACTTCTGATGCCAGCTGACATCAGAGTGACAGAGGGGTGATCATTTGGGTTTGTTTTGAAGCCACAGGATCTAAGCACCTTGCAATCACTGAGTAGGCAACTTCCCTGTATACCAAAATATTCTAGTGTGAACCCACCTGTTCAACAGCTAAAGCTTGGCTGAAATCGGGTCATGCAACAAGACAATGATCTAGAGCGCAACAGCAGAATGACTGAGAAAGAAAATAATCAAGGTCTTGCCCAGTCAAAGCACAGACCTCAACCCGATTGAAAGGCTGTGGCAGGATCTTAACAGAGCTGTGCATAATGAATGAGTTTTTTGCATCAATGAACTGAAGTGATGTGAAGAGAAGCGGGCTAAAATCCCTCCACAACAATGTAACGGACTGCTAAAGTCATGAAGAAGACAATTAGTTATCGCTGAAAATTATGGCGATACAAGCTGCTGAATCTTGGGGTTAACTTAGTTCTTTACCCCGGAGCCGTAAAAGGCTGATACAGTATTGTCATCAACCCTAAAAATCTGGTAATGCTGGCTAAAGTCTCCAAAGAGTTGTGGTTTATCTAGTCACCTCAATTACAAAATATAGCAAGTGGCTCATGCTGTTTTCTCTAGTGGATTGTTCTGTGTGTATACTTGTTAAATGCCTGTATCCAATGTCAGCTGTAATTGCAATGATGATTTATGTTGATCAAGCTTCTCTCCCACAAAAAAGCCCCAGAGAGCAATTGCTAGAGGTGACAGAGTTTGAAAGGATAAAATGAAAGCCCTAATTCAGCCCCTTTCTGTATCTTTGAGGCCATCCGGCATCTCTCTGAGGCTATATAAAATCCAGAGCACAGCAGGATTACAGGTCATGGCGATGTCACCTTGACTTGGCTTTAGGACAATAAGAGAGAGATGACTCTGGCATCAATATCCTAGGTTTTTCTTGAGTTAGTAGGGACGAACGGCTAAGCAGGAACTCGATGAAAGCACACAGCTTTTATGGTTCAATATATACTTGCTGTGGCTTTTCCCATTGACACCAGGGTAAACTGAGATTATCTCCTGTCACTTTTTATTTCCTTTGATAGGATCCTGTCGCCCCTAGGGCCGTGTAAGTAATAACTCTCATAACCGCGCTGTTCCAGTGGAGCCTCACAGAAGCACAAATGGCTGAGTGTGGTTTCTCTTGAGCTGCCTTGGTTGTTTAACCAGTTAAAAGAATAATTAATTGGAAAGCTTTAGTTGAATCTGACATCCATTCTTCAGTTTTCTCCACATGCTTAATCTCATTTAAGGTCATAGAGCTGGACCCAGCCCCAGCACGCAAAGGCAGAGAAGTGCCCTGGAAATGGAGCCAGTTGTTACAGGCGTCAAGTTGACACAAAAGACCAAAATGGATTCAGTGTGGCTTTTCTAAACCCACACTTTCCAGGTTGGAATTCCATGAAGGAATTATTTGACAAGATGATTCCGCTGTATATTTATTGTAGTCATAAGGATACAACTGTCCCTTTTACTGAAAGATCAGCCTTTTCACTTACAATAATACATTCAATTTTCTGATCTTGACAAGTAAAGATGTTGAGTCATCTATCAGGAAACTCTACAGTGGGCTCACCTCTGCCATCAAGCCCTTTAGGAATATTTTCTCTTCTCCAGTGAACCCAATTATGGCTGCCAGTGCTGCTCAACTAGAGAAATGAGAGAGAGCGCATACCCTGCTTTGTGTCTAGTGGATGAGCCAATCTATTAGTGCCCCATGTAATGCAACTTAGTACTGAGATAGGGAAATGCTGTTGTCCAAATAAATTCATTCAGGCAGCATAGAAGCGAGAAGCTCCTCTCAGACTTCATTTAAAATCGCGGCACGCTTCTGCCAATGGATTGCCAGCTGAACAGTTTCTGAAGAGCTGCCCCAGGGTGACTACCAGTGGATGGTGGATGGTCCCAGACCGCAGAGAGGCGTTTGACAGTGAGAAGCTCTTAGTGTTTCATCTAAACTGTGGTGCTCATCAAAAGTTTTGCCTCACTGCGCCTGGTCGGAGATAGGGAATTAAACTTGTATGCGCTGAATACTAAAAAGTATATCTAGCTTGACTGTGTAGTCATACTGCCATGGTGTTACACAGCAAAAACATGAAATTATTACGTATAGAGCTGAAGCTGCTTGGTGCCACTATATGTTCCATAATATTCCTAATCAAGCTTATCTGACCTCATAAGTCCTTTGTATATTTTGTGTTAACATTTCACTCTACAACCACATAAATATGAAATCCATAATAATGCTCATGCTGACTAATTAACAGCATGTAAGTAAAATGTGTTTCAGATATCAGCTTCTTAGAAATATCAGCAAAATGTTCATATTAACATATGACATTTGTTTCTCCTAAACACTATCCATTAATGCAAAGAGCATATGATTACTGGGATAGTTATATTCTAGCAACTCAGTGTATTTAAGAATGAGGATGTCACACTTCCTAGACTGGATGAAATATATTTTCAGTGAATAAACAAGACCATGAAAAGGCTGCTTCAAATAACTTTTGAAAATTTGTAACAGAGTCACGTTTTATAGGAAACATGACTGCAGGCTAATGTGGTTTTTAATCTTTTCAAGTCACATTTAAACCTGCCCTTTTTCCATGCTTTATCATTTGTACAAACAAAGTTAATGCCACCAGTTATTACATAGTTACTGGATAAAAAAAAATATCTTTCAGTTTTTCTTGCACATTGGCTGCATTTTCACTCATTTTCAGTCCAGTCCTTGTACCTAGCATTTTCAGAGGAATGTTTTTTCTTTTCTTGCTTGTTTTGTTAAGACACTTAATACTGATCTGTGCATCATTTAAGCATAAAAAGGCATCTAACTCGAGGGATGGCACAGACAACTTAGCAAAGAACCTGTTTGTTTTTCCCATTAATTCAGTTCAGTCTTTGAAAAATGCCAGAGATAACAGTTTGACAGTTATAAAATATTGTTTGCACCAACAAGGTGACTCCCAAAAAGCTATAACCCTAAAACAATCTCACCTAAGTGTTCAGTCAGTCCTTAAAAATTTGAGGAAAATTAAGTAATATAGAACAAAAGAAGTAGCAGGCCTACAACAGACGAACAGTATCTGAAACTCATGTCCTTAAGAAATAGGGGGAAAAAAAATCAGCAAACACCTGACACAGTACCTGAGACATGCATCTGGCCCTTCAGGTAATCCAACTATGGTTTGCCAAACATTCATCAGAAAATGTCAAGATGCCTGGAGAACTATTCCTGAATGACAAGAAAGGTCGTCTAAGAGAACCTAAGAGAAAAAGGTGGCTTGAAATATTTTATTTCAAGCTTGTACAAGCTGTACAAACTGTTTTTGCCTTACAAACTGCAGTTCCATTCATGTTTGCATATCTCAGTAAATTACCACATCTATTTCCCATTTTCCTATGAAAATTTAAAGAAATAAGAAGTGGTTCAAGGCTTTTGGCCAGTACTGTAGGTTGCATATATTTTTATTAAATTGCTATACATTTAACAATGTATAGGTGGACTCAGCTGATGGATATCTGACAGCATTTTGTGTCAGCTCAATATATGGGATTACCTTACAAAATACTATAGCTGTATTCTGCTGTAGTCATCTGTGAGCATGCAGCTCCCCCACTGTGTTCCTCCTCAGGAAAGTTTAGCCCTTGTTATTAGAGAAAGACAGAAAAAAATGGAAAGAGGGTTGAACTGGGCCACACGTGATGGAGGGAGCAGGAAAGAGAGGCATAAAAAGTGATGGGAGGATGTTAACAGAGTATTTGTAGCAAAATCCTCAGGGAGCTTAGAGAATGAGCTGTCCGTCACCCTCAGCCTCACAGAAACGACTGAGCCACCAGACATGCTTACCTCTTCATATCCATGTTCAACACTGCGATGGATTCTTTGTGTGTGGCTTCACTAAGCTGTTGCTGTGAAATAGGACCACAGGGGCTGTTGGATAAGATTCAAGAAAAGTATAAAAGTATCATGAAGGCATTTTCAGGTTTGTGTGTGCAGATCTGTGTAGATTGTATTTGTTGCAAGTGTGTGCTGGTTCATAAGTGCACAGGCAGGGGAAGAAGCTGGCAGCGACGCTGATGTGATCTGACGTGGTTGAAGCTTGTAAAGCATGCTTTAGGCCTCTTTGACTCCCAGTGCTAACCAGCAAGATCTGCTCCCCCCTCTTCTTCATCATTTTCTCCTTTTAGTCTCTCTCACCCTCTCAGTTCTCTCAGCCTTGGCCTTACAGCATCCCCCTGTCTAGCTCTGTCTTCTCTTGATATGTTTGTTGGGCATTTCTCCTTTCTGCCATCCTTTAGGATAATTTCATGGCTATTTGGAATCCACATGCCTGACCCAATCTGCAATAGGTCAGGGATATTAACTCTCCAACACTGTGCTTCTGTGCTATTGACTCTTTATGTTGCATGTTCTTGCAATGACAATCCACTGTCAGCTGGTGTGACTATTTCGTGGTGGTGAGAAGGTGTGTCCCTGGCCTCTTTATGTGTCACAGTCACTTTACTGATGAGTAAATCTGCTAAGGGTAAAAGGAAGCCAAGGTTATCCCCCATCAGATGGTAGAACAAGTCCACAACAAAGCTCTATCGCCAGTAACAAATAAAAATTGCCCTTTGTTCCTGTGATGTGCACTGTAGAAACTTGGAGTACACGCCTTGTTAATGTGCTAGCTGGTTGGTCCATTATGATAAGAGGCTCCACTGAAAGTGATGAAAATAATGATTGTAAAGAAACTTTTCCTTACTAGAAAGTCTCAACAATGTCAGGTCATGTCATCGTGTTTAATTAATGAATTAATTTATTTTAATTTTATTTATTTATTGTTTTTTCAAGACATAAGAATGTCGTGTCCTGATCAGTTAGCTTTCATATGAAAATATTTGTTGTGACCATCAACAACCATCAAATCAGTTTAACTCTGGCTATTATAAAGCCCTGTTTTTTGTTTTGTTTTTGTTTGTTTTTGGGTGTATTTTAGATTTTGTCCAAAAAATAAATTTTATGTACTGAAAACACATTTTTTGTACTTTAGCATTTAATGTTTAGACAGCAAACACAGTCAGATTATTATCAGTTTTATTTATTTTTTGTTTTCCCTTTCTTGCATCTTTTACTTGAACATTTAGCACAGACTTTCACATAACATGCGATATACTACAGGCTGGTACAGATGGAAAAAAATGACTACCCACAAAAAACACAAGTATTGTGTCTAGCGTTCTAAGTATCCAGTGTGTGGTTAAGTTTCACAGTATATGCACATTTTATTGCCTTAAATTTGCTGGTGGCTGAATGGAAAGGCAAAATTTAAGTCAAAATCGGAGTCTAAATGAACAGGATTTATGCCTCCAGGCAGTGATGGCAACAGACCTTGAATGCGTGTTTCATTTTGTTTCATGTTTTTGCATTCTCTAAATGTACAGCATTCAGTATTCCAAGAGCACATATTTTAGACTGCCACGATATAAATAAAAAACACTACTAAATCCTAGCCTTGAGCATGTCTCTTCAACCCAGCCTTGCTCAATCCTTTGCCCCTTTTTGTCATCACAAGAATAAAGAAACATATCCTTTGTGGGGTTTTTTTCCCCTTCTCCTAGCCCAGTGCTGCCATATCACTGGCTCGGCGTTTGGCTCTGGGTCAGCATAAATACTCTGTAGTAAATAGGATTAGCTCAGAGCGGAGAGTGGGCGATGTGGAGCGGGTGCCTTCCTGACCCAGCACGCTGTTGGAAGCAGACCGGGCCCACTCACTAAGCTCTTTAAAGGCTTGCTTGCTGATAAAGAGCACACCTTCTAATCTGATCTCCAGATTGCCACTGTCAGAAACAGTAGAGGTGCATTTAAAGTGGCATCTGCTGCAAGTAAAGCACTACTGGCTAGCTCCACAGCAAGCGAGTTGTTATTACTTTTGGTTGAATGAGTAGTCAAGGACAATGTCATGAGGATTTGAATGTTAAATATACAGGGTATGATTATAATGCAGCAATTCAGTTATTGAGATTTAGATAATTGAATTTTTATAATCTTATTTTAATGTTCTGCATGTTGTGCTGGCAACACAACATGAACATTTGGAGCTTTCAGCAACGGCACCAGTTGTTTTAACTAACATTAAATCATTCTAAAGCAGTAATTATGCCATTACCATAGACAGTCTTTATTAGTTAGGTATTAGTGTTGTATTTGCTTTCATAAATCAGTTTTCAGCACATTTGCCCTAACTAATGTTCATAAAATAGGAATACTTACTAACTTTTAAGATGTGACTTTATTCTTCATACTTGTATTGGCAATAATATCTGTACTGGCCAGTCTGAGTTGTTGACTGTTGGTAAGTAAGACAGCTCTACCAATCTCTATGGCACAGAGCTACATGTTTAACCATACAGTCATGGAACAAAGACAGTTTTGATAGTTTCTCACAGGACTGCACAGAGTCTAAGTACATGCTTACTGCATCCAAAGGAATTAAGTGTGTAAGTAGCACTGCTAATCAAATGCACTTGATTAACTGATCATTAGTAAGTGTGAGCATCTCTATAAAGATGTTTTGGCAGTTTGTTGGTCTGGAGCAGTCAGGTATGTGTTTCTGACATTGCCAAGTAGGAATGATATTGGCAATGATCTTAGAGAAGCAAGTGTTGCTGCCCATCAATCTGGGAAGTGTTGTAAGGCAAAAACTCAAGACCTACCTGCTAGACTCTACAGGCCTCAGTTAGCATGGTAAATGTTAAAGCTCATGACAGCACATTTAGAAAAGGACTGAATAAGTATGGCTTGTTTGGAATTGTCGCCAGAAGAAAGACTCTTCTCTAAAAAAAAGAACATAGCAGCACGGTTAGGTTTCAAAAGGTATATCTAATCAAGCCACAGGACTTCTGGAACGATGTCCTCTGGACAGACAAGACCAAAGTGGAGATGTTTGGCCATACACAGCATATCAGCACAAACACTAATGCTCAACTTATTCCTGCTAAAGGTGGTTCTACAAGGTACTGACTCATGGGTAGGGGTGGGTTTAAAAAAATCAATTTCCCGATTCAAATCGATTTTAGTTTGAATAATGCGATATCGATTCATTAAATCTCTGCTTTCTGCATTGCTCGCTTGCTTATTACACATCAGTCTACCCTTATGTTCAGTGCTGTCGACCGCTGCTTTTTTCTTCTTCTTTTTTTTTTTCAATAAACAACCTCCGACAAGAAAACCTCATTTCTGGTGTTCAGTACTGACGAAATTTACACTTTTGCAAATTATGCATTGGCTGTGTCTCTAATCAAACCTCTGTGACTTTGCTCTGCTTCATTTCAGCAGCATCAGGTAATGTTCATATGTTGATTGATGGTTTTCTTCCATTTTTGATCTACTGCAGAATATTTTAATGGGGTTATCTGCTATAAAAAGCCAGGTCAGGAAAATGGCCTTCATGTTTTATCCTCAGTTACTTTGACGCAAAGGCATCTGCTGTGATGTTTACACCTCTGATGAAGTCTCACAAATGTCAGCTTTGTTTTCACTTGTAGATGATGAAGATCTGAAAGACTTCAAAACATTGCAGGTGGTTGTTTTTTTTTTTTTAATATAATGATGTTTTCTTTGTTTTTTTGCAATGAAAAGAGAAAAAAAAATACCAACAACAGGGATGAAAAAATGGTATTGGCTATTGGCCAATATGATTATGTTAAACATCAGTATTGGTACCCATACAACTGAGGCAGCTGTAGTCTGTTGCGCTAACTGCACCTTTCTGTGGGTTTCACTGAAGTAGGGAAAACATTTACATTTAAATGGAATAACCTTTTCCAAAATCCCTCACACAGTGTGAGAATGGGAAGGCACATTCAAACTATCATGGCCATGAGCCTGGGCGTCTCTGTGTGGAATCAGATTCATCATAGCCAAATTGGCCCAAGATGAGCTGTAGTGAACAAGGATGACTTGGACCTTTTTGGGTTTTATTCTGGGGGATTTCCGATTGCAGCCTCCAGAGTTCAGCCAATTAGCTGCTCCAAATGTTGATGTTGACGCTGGATGCCAAGTGTGTGTGTGTGTGTGTGTGTGTGTGTGTTTTTTGGTTTCT
>VVHJ01032993.1:0-10270 GCA_015107715.1 Tylochromis polylepis | reverse complement strand
ACAATAATTACACAGTCGAACTCAGCTGTAAAGCCACATATTCAAAAGACTGAAAACTTCCAGGAGATAACTGCTTACATTGAAATGATTCATTAAATAAGACAGCAACCCCTCCTCCTCTCCTGCTCACCCTGGTCTCAAAAGACTGAGGCAGGCAACCAAAGAATAGAGCAGCATTCAGTGATCACCACAAATGAGCCTGTTCCTGTAACATTCAGCATCTCATCCCTGTTACTCTGTTTGCTTCTGCTTTTGTTAAGTATAGTTACCTAACCATAGCAACCATATAGCAGTCACTCTAAGCACATGCCATTCACTTTCTAACTACCTGGTTACTTCCTGCCAGTTATTTTAGAAACCATGTAGTAACATGACCCAACACTGTTTCCTCTTGTTCCCCTCAATGCTGAAGAAGATGACATTTCAAGGAGTCTTAAAAGACAAGGGAAGAACATTGTGCACCAGGAAATCCTGCATGAGAAAAACTGTAGCACAGCACCTCCATCAACGGCATGCCGTCAGTGACAGCCTGGTGCAGCCTGGTGTAACACATTTTCTCATCCAGAGTGTTAAACAGCTGGAAAGAAAACCAGACCAGTGTACTGTGATGTTTCAGCAGCATCAACCAGACGCCGTTCCTGCTATTCATGGTTACATCGCCAGAGACGACCCCTGCCGTTCTCAGGATGTCCCTTTGTCATGTACTGAACATGATGATTATGAAGACTGCAGCGAGACCAACGAGTGTAAAAATGTGAGTATGACTGTTTTGCTGCTTCGTGCTGATTAATGAATATTTTGCATGTTTGTGTGTTTTGTCATCTGTTTTTTTTTAGCCATCATTGTTCACCAAACTCAGACAGATTGCACTCTGTATGTGTTTTCATCTTTACTAGCCACGCTTTAATTGGAGATAATTAAAGCGTGGCCACACCTCCATGGACCCCCCCCCTCCTCCCCAGAGCCCACCCGCAGGCTCCACCCTCCTGCCGTCCTTTTTTCAATTCATTCAGCACTCATTAACCGCAACCTCATTCATCTGCCATTATCTGCTAGGAATGCTGTTAAATCTAAAAAAGAGGTCCCAGCCATTTAACCAACTGGTGAATTGGCCCTCTAACTGCAATTAAGAAAACAAACTTCTTAGAAATGGTTGACTCAGTGGTTTTATAAACCTTTAAGTACTCCAGGTAGAGGTTGAAGTCATTTCCTGATTTACTTTGTAATGGCTGGTCTTTCTGTATCCCTCTCAGTTTATTTGTGGCCTTTGTCAGTTCTTTCTCCTTTGTAATTGATTGTAACTCGGTGTTTGCACTTGGTCCCCTGCCACATTGCTTTAGGTTTTTCAGTGTCCAGTTATTTTTTTACTACTGTTTCATTTTGGTCTGTGTACGTGTGACCCCTGTATGGACTGCCTGTCTTTGTGTTTGTAATTACTGCCTGTTTTTGATTATAGATTTGGACTTTTGCGCGTCCTCCATTTGTGTGCTCTTCCTCTGTGAATGTGCTGCAAACACAGATGTTTTAATGTTAATAACACAGCTGTGCCCACAGTGAGTTGTCACGTTTTGACAAAGGAAAATTATATTTATACAGTGACTTTATAGTCAGAATTAACCTGACAGTGTCCCAATGTATTTAAAAGATTTCTTGGGCACTGAATTATTATCTGTCATGAGGTAAAGAATAATAATATAATATTGGCATTAGGACTGTAACAATATGAGATTCACTTATTTACAATGTCTTCATTATTGTATTAGAAAATAACAAAATAAGTTAATAAGCCTAATCCTGTGCTATGAGAGTATGCCATTTTTCTTCCAAGTCTTGTCAGTTGGGGAAGAAAATGACCCCACAATGTCCTTTTTCATGTGTTTCTCTTTTCTTTTATAATTTTAACTGTGATCAAAGCTCCTCACAGCTACTCACGTTCACAGGATGCAATAATACTGACAGTCCAGGTCATTGTTGTTGTTGTTGGGCTGTGGTCTATCCTGGGATCCTACAGTGAAGGACAAGCTACACCCTGGGCAGGTCTCCAGTCCATCATAGTGACACCCAACATTTGGTTCAGAAATCTTAATGTAAACTGAAATCAAACTGGGATTCTTGAATGGAAATGAAAAAGAGGCCGTGTATATTTAAGTCTCTCATTGACAGTATCGTCCACCTGCCCCATCAAACCTCCAGCAGGTACGTATGTTGGTAACAAGGTGAAACATGAAGCAGTAACAGTGGAGTCCAGTGAATTATATAAATGGAAGGATTGTAAAACATCAACCACTAATATTACATATCTTCAAACAACAACACATATTTCAAAGTTTTTGATCAGTCTGTTGATTGCCGTGGTGAAGACACACGTTGCTTTTAAAATCACATGCTGTATGTGACCAATATTATCATACTGTGCACTGAGGCCATGAACACCGCTTCTTTGAAGCTTTCTTCTTCTTTGTGGCATCACAGTGGAAGCAGCAGAAACAGCACGAGTTGCTTTGATCTACCAAAAGGAAAAAGCAGAATATCTGAGGTGAAACCAGTCAGATAGGTTAGTCTGTGACAACTGTTGATATGAGCTCAGTACAAGTCAAACTCTGTATCAGGGAACTCCTGTCTGGCAACTAGTGGTTTTTATGTTTCTAGTCATTTAACTTCTACTCACCCACCCATCCGTTTAACTTAGGGGGAAGAAATGTCAGGTTGGTGTAGGCTGCTTAGTTTAGGTGCATTTGGCCCCCTGTTGTCTTTAGCTAAATGAGTTAGTTCACTTTGTGGCTCGGCTGTGTCTGGGGTCTATCATGTCAGTGTGGGCAGCTTAGCAGGTTTCTCAAGGGAACTTGTGGTGTTCAGCTGGCAGTGAATGTGGGTAGAGCTTCTAGCACATCGCACATCTGTGGCTTTGTAGGCTGCCAGCTTTTTGGTTGCTCTTTTTTTATCCCACTAATTTTGAGTGCACAAATATTCCCCACTAGTTAGCTTTGCTTGCAGGTAACTTCGGTAGTAGTTAACTTGTCATGGGTCTCACATGACGAGAAGAGAAGCAGTTATCTAGGACACATTTCTCTCTGAGCCAAATATCAACAGCAGCCCTCTTAGACTGTGAACTTTCCTAAAGCACAACCAAAAGCTGAGCTGTAGTAACTGTCACTATGATAACAAAAAAATACCTTTTCAGTGCATGGCCTCAAATATTTCTTCACGGCTTCTTCCGAATGCCACTTGCTTTATCTGCTGGTCTGAAGACAATAAACCAAAACAAGAAGATGATTTAGCCGTGTTATGTGCATCATGCAGCTTGAATGTGTTGTTTAATGAGGTTACAGTTACATATAGCAAATAATACTTCTGTGTAATGTTACAACATGCATTCAAAGATAATAAGCTGTCACGGTCCTGGGTCTGTGACCCAATGTTTATGGTTTAACCTTTATTCTTTGAATTATGGTTTTCTGTTGTATTATATTTGGAGTTCCTGGTTTCTGTTCTGTTCCTGTGCCTCGCCTCATGTTTCCCCGTCTCAGTGTCGAGTCTGCGTCTGCGTGTCTGTCTTGTATTTCCTGTTTTACTTTGACAGTCTGTATCTTGTGTCAGTGTTTTCAGTTTTGCCGTCCTCCCCGCCTCGTCGCGTCTGATTAATCCCAGCTGTGTTCCCCATCCTCTCGGTGTTCTGCTTGTGTATATTTAGTGTGTGTTTCCCTCTGCTCCCTGTCGGATCGTCTGAGTATCATCCGCAGTGTTTCATCTGTGTTCCCTCCTCGATGTTCTCGTGTCTCAGGCTGTGTTCCTGGTTGTAAGGTGTTTTCCATGTTTCCCGCGTTCTTTAGTTTAGCTGCTCCCAGTTTAGGTTTTTGTTAGTGTTTTTAGTCCATCCCTTTGTTCGTTACTTTGAAGTGTTTTTGTACAGCCGCCAACAAAGGCTCGCCTTTTCTTATTACCCAATCTCATCTCCATTTGTCCACGCTTGGGTCCACACCTCTTATCTCCACACGGTTTGCCTCGTGACATAAACAATTTAGCTTACCCTCTGTTTCCATGTCATCCCTATCCTGTGTCAGTAGGACTGTACTAAACAGCATCTGATTGATATGTAAGGAATACTTATATAATATGACCATAGCAAACATTTGGTCTTACGTCATTAAAATTTAAATAGCAGGACTGAGAGACTCTGAATTTACAGAACAGTTGGATGAAGATGAAAAATATGTCTATCACTGCAAATGGCCATAACAGTCACTTGAATAACATTCAACTAAATGTCCTTTAACTGGCAGAACAAATGAACATGTACTTATACTTGTATGTCAGGTTTGTGTAACATAATTGATTCTTATGTCAGCTTATAGTGTTATAATTTGTCATTACTTACATTTTGATTAAATACTTAAGATACTTTACTTTCATTATATTAGAATGTGCAACAAAATGATGGTGCACTGTCAGGATATGGACTCACGCCTAATAATAGTATAATACAAAAAAGGAATAAGACATGTAATAATAAGAATTAGCATTGATAAATATTACACATCAGAAATAAATAAATACATAACAAGATAATAAATATTCTTGTAGTTAGTGGTTTTTGAATTCAGCATTCAGAGTGGATATGGCTATAGGGTAAAAACTACAACTACTACTTTTAGTTTGTAAATGATAAGATTATATAATTGGAATACAATGTATCCAATTCAGGGTCGCAGGAGGTTGAAGCCTATCCAAGCTTCCAACGGGCAAAGGCAGGACAGGCTGCCAATTTAGCACAATACATGTGACAGAAAATCCACTTTCTTTATAAATATAGATTTTTTAAATATTATATTATTTTTTATTAATAATAAACATTATTATATATTTTATGTATAAATACATTATAGATAATTATTTATAACAGCTAGCATAAAAAGCTTCTTTCAGATGCTCTTTGAAATTCTGAGCTTTCTGATCTCAGTGTTAAGGTTTGCTGTGGCCTCTTGGAAATACTTTTGCTTCTTGTCTTCTCCTAATGTTGACCACCTGCCTGTAAAATCGTTCACTGTACCTAAGGAACAAACAAGGGCAGACACTTGCCTTCCTTTGATAAGCACATTCATACAGAGGTAATCTGTGGAAACACTCTAGCCTTGTCTTTTGGCAGAGAAATCCATTTCTCTAAAATATTTCTGCCAAAAGAACACCATGTGAGAATGAATGAAATGAGTTTTTCAGGTGACACAGCAGTTCCACAGTGATAAATGAAATCGCCTGATACCATCCTGAAAAATGCCTAACGAATACAAGGGCGATATATACATGACAAATATGTTAAAAGCGCATATTAAGGATTGTTGCTCACCTTTGTTTCTGAGAATGTCACTTCAAAAAAGGATTGTACTCCATCAGCTCTCATGGGTGAAGTTTAGCTTTAAGGGTCGGGGAGGAGAAAACTCTTTTAAGGACCTTTTAATTTCCAATCCACCTCTGAAAGAACAAAAGCAAAAACTACAGTGACATATTAACATGTTGATTACTGATGCAGCACTGAACACAGGTTTCCAAACTGTAAGCCGACTCAGCTTAAAGTATTAAGGATAAAGCAACAGTGTTTCTCTTTGCTCTCCTGAAATCTGTCTTCTCTCCATAAAAAAAAAAACAACTTACAACATAAAACTTATTAATAAATCAGTCACAAAAATACAGTGTTGAGGACAGCAAGTGTTTATTGTCAGCCTCAGTCACTGATTATGTGTAGTATGCCCCAGAGTCTGGCAGTCTTTGCATGATGTCAATGTCACTGCACGTTTCTAGCTGACTCTCAGGTGTTCCAGTAGGAAAGAAGGTCCGATAAACATCAGCCTTTCTCATGCAGGATTATAGGAGCCAGACTTTGTTCAGACAGCAGGATTTTATTTTACACTGACCCTGAGCCAGTATGAATGATACAGTTTAAATGAAGTACTGGAACTAGCACATATTGACTATAAATGCATTGAAGATAATCAGGATATTTATTAAGGATCTGGCTGCAATTAACCATTTTACTGGTAACTTAAGTAACTAGCAACTTAGTCATGACAGAAACTAATATTTCTCTCCTAACACATTTTAAAGAGTAACCACTATACTACAATATACTACAATACCTTTGCACAGTAACTTTAAGCTTTCGCCACAGAGGCGGCAAAACACGTAATAATATCTACAAATGCATCTCAAAGCTGCTATATCAACACTCGTTTTATATCACATAGCATCACATTGTTAGTGCTTACTGACACTCGCTGACTTATTATGATCTCTACATTTAAATAGTCTTACCTGTAAACACTGCCATATCCACTGGAAATCAGCGAAAATGGATTCTGGAGTCTTCCCATGCTCCTGTTAGAAGGTTGTTATCATCCGTTAAGCTGGACCTGCACTGCAGACTGCACTGACCAGCTAGCAGGTGTAGAAGGCCCTACTGGCCCAGATCTATGGGGCTGATTACGGCTAATAATGCCCACTGAATGGACTCATAATGTCTGAAGTGGATGCAATGCGAATAAACTCGTGGCCTTGGTGGGAAACTGATGGGAAACTAGTGCTAGACTGCTGGTGCTGCTTTCACTGCTCTGAGATCATTTATCACCTGTGCACTTTTACTAAAGCAGCGGTTCTTAAAATCTTCCTCCATCACTTGTTATTGTCAGCTAACGGTAAATGATAACTACAGAAGTAATAATAGTTTACAGTTCTTCACTAAGTCAGCCAGGAAGCAGTGCACAAAGAAGACACTCAGGAAGACTGCAGCAAGATACATGAGGCTGTCAGTATAGTTAGCTTACAGTATGTATATAACGAATCCGTTTGAGAAGAATTCATGGTGACAGGTGGACCTCAGCCTTACAGCTTGACATCAATATAGATTAGATAAATGTTTGAGAACTAAGGAGTAGCATGTGTTTAAATCTTAAAATTAAATCAGTGGCACTGGAATAAGTGGTTGTGACAGGTGAGCAGATGCATGGACAGATGTACCCATGCTGATCCATTTAGTGACTCCCAGGATTTATAGGAATTCATGAAGTGTTGTAAGTAAAGACCTTCGAACACTGCTGCTACTCAGAGGAGAGGGACCTAAAACAATCAGCCTAATTTTCTCTGCCATCATTTGCGTGTTTATGAGAGAGCAAAAGTAAATGTGTCTTTGTGTATCTGATGTGAGCACTTTATGTCGCCTGAGCTGTCTAAGGAGAGAAATAGCTTCTGCTGCTAGCACAGCTCTCTGTTTTACGGTTAGTTAGGTAGTTAGTTAACACCGATAAAAACAGCCTGACACACCTGACTGCTGCACTTTCTCATCATAAACACATGTTGCAGCACCTCTCTACTCTCTTTCTCATCACTAAGATATTGCTCCTTCCCTTCTGCATGGCTGAATCCTCCTTCATGCCTTTAAAAATTTGCATGCGCAGGCAATACTGGTGAAAATTTCTGGAGTGGGAGGAAAGAGGAGTGTCAGCGCTGATCAGTATTGACTGTGGATCCATATTTAACTCTGCATGAATACATCATCCCCTCTAAGCATTTATTATGGGGCCGTCTGGGAGTCTCCTGAGCATAAAACAGATCGGTCCACCTGTGATAAATATCCTTATAAGGGAACAGCCCTTCCACCATCCTCTTCCCAACTCTCCTTCTAGTCCATTGCCCCCGACAAGGAAGAAGAGTTCCTTTTACTGAGCTATCAATCATCATTGGCCATATAGATGTTGAAGTAACTCCTCCAGATGGCTGATCCACAGTGCTGCATGAAAGGAGCACTGGCTGATGACTCACTACGCTGCTGAGAGTCAGGGTCAAGGTTAGCTTGACCCTCACCACTTCAGCCAGCTTATTTAAGTTCAGTTCAATCTGGGGAACCTAGAAAAAGATTAAAGCAGGCCTGCAAGCAAAGGTTCAGAAATGTAGAAGAGCACATGCATACTGCTGTTGCCTCCCTATCGACACGTCTATGGGTGTAAATGTGGGGAAGCCAAAACAGAAGGAAAAATGATTTATTATTGGAAACATGTTAGAAGATTTATTCACCCAGACTTCAATGATTTCTGCTGAGAAAAGTATCTCAATTTCTCTGTAATTAATTGTACTCGTCACATATTGCATCACATATATAACACCAGGTGTTGCCACAAAATTAGTTTAGTGTAATTAATTTGAGAATGGGAGCAAACGTCTTAAGTTACTATATGTAGTACAGGGGAATGGAGGATAACAGCAGCAAATCTCTGTGCCTCTTCTTCTCCACTCACTATTTCAGTTTTCACATAATTATTATTAAGTACATCAGCAAATAAATATGGGTCAATGTAAATTGTAACTACAGAAGCAACTAAAAGCTAATGGCAGGTCCACACCAAATTTGAGGTTCACATGGATTTGGACCATCAAGGTGGAAAGTTATGTGTACAAGCACAGTGGCTAGCTGGCATTGTAAAAGATCAGCAGTTTATTTTGGTCTATCACTTCTTTTTGAATGGTTCATGGCACTGAGCCACTTCAACATTTACTGACCTTAAAACACCTTTTGACATGACAAACTTTCCAACCTTGGTGTGCCATCCTGTAATATTAGCCATCTTCCTTTTCAAGCTGGTTGAGCGAAATGCACAACCCTTCCACTGTGCTGTTTGACCGTTAACTGTACCACTCATACATGTGCTCCCAGCTTTTTGCCATGTGCATTTCTTCTTCTTCTAAGTAGGAGGGTGTGTGATCTGGGTGGTTGTATTTTTTTTTCTTACTTTCTTGTGGATTTTTTTAGTTTTTAGTTTCTGGCCAGTCTATACGCCACGGCCAGCACAGGTAGCTTTTCCACGCTTACGTAAAAACGTGGCATTAGAGTTTTCCATGTGGGGTGGAGGAGGTTGCTTTTGCTGCGGGTGGGACATTGCTCTGTCAAATCCGCTGCTCGGATGAACGGAGCTGTGGTCCTGTTTGTTGAGAAGGTAGATCAGATTAATAGGCTGACTGAAGAAGGGATCGCTGTTGGGGGAGCTTTTCTGTCAGTTGTCCCGCTGGAACAGCCCGCTACTCGCATTACTCTCTCTAATGTGCCCCCCATTTATAAGTGATGAGTTTCTGAGACGCGAGCTTCCAAGACATGGGGAAGTTGTGTCTCCCGTTAAGAAAGTTTTGTCTGGTTGCAAATCACCCTTGCTCAGTCATGTCATTTCTTATAGACGCCAAGTGTTTATGACCCTTCACGAGAGATCAGATGAGCTTAACCTGCACTTGTTAGAGTGGAAGATTATGATTACATTTTGTTTGCAACGTCCTATGAAATGCTTTGGCTGTGGGGAAGAGGGACACATGATAAAAGTGTGTCATAATAAGCCCGGTCCAGCGATGTCCGGTGCGGGGGAACAGAACACTGCTGTCGCCGATCCCAGCGAGGCAGTTTCTGGTGCAGCTGAGCCTGGCACTGTGGGGCCCGGCACTGGTTAGCTGGATGTTCCAGAGCTTAACGCGTTCCAAGATCACGAGGCAGTTTTGTTTGATCTTGTTTTAAATAGAGAAAAAGAGTGAGTTCTCTTCTTTGAGATCGCGGATACAAGTGGCAGAAATGGGCTTCCTCCGAAGGGTGGCTGGCGTCTCCCTTAGAGATAGGGTGAGAAGTTCAGCCATCCGGGAGGGGCTCAGAGTAGAGCCGCTGCTTCTCCACATCGACCATGGGAAGGTTCAGATTCCATTCCTCTGTCAACAGCACAGTCTTAATGTTACTCGTAACATCACCAGATTAGTTGGAGATCTGGAGACTGATACTGTGGAACTCGAAAGATTGAGTGAATGCACAGGAAATCGAGGATATGTTCCATCCATCCATCTTCTCCCGCTTATCCGGGGCCGGGTCGCGGGGGCAGCAGCCTAAGCAGAGAAGCCCAGACCTCCCTCTCCCCAGCCACCTCCTCTAGCTTGTCCGGGGGAACACCGAGGCGTTCCCAGGCCAGCCGAGAGATATAATCTCTCCAGCGTGTCCTGGGTCTGCCCCTGGGCCTCCTCCCGGTGGGACATGCCCGGAACACCTCACCCAGGAGGCGCCCAGGAGGCATCCTGGTCAGATGCCCGAACCACCTCAACTGGCTCCTTTCGATGTGGAGAAGCAGCGGCTCTACTCTGAGCCCCTCCCGGATGGCTGAACTTCTCACCCTATCTCTAAGGGAGACGCCAGCCACCCTTCGGAGGAAGCCCATTTCTGCCGCTTGTATCCGCGATCTCGTTCTTTAGGTGAGGTGAGGGTGGG
>VVHJ01032992.1:0-11385 GCA_015107715.1 Tylochromis polylepis | reverse complement strand
CAAAAAAAAAAACAAAAAATCCCCCCCCCCCCCACCCCAAACAGTTACATTCAGTGAGATAATTAATAGAAGAACGTGTTCATGGATTAGCTTATTTTTGCTAAAAGTGCTTATGATCCCTGGATATGTTATATTATGCTAAACAGCTGTTTTCTGTAGAACATAGTGCACATCTATCGCAGAATGTTTGTGTATTTAACAATTTACAATTTCTAGGTTTTCTTTTTTAGGGTTTTTTGTTGTTGTATTGCAGCCAAAAATGAGTTTTATAATTGTTTCTAGCATTACCTAAACTGGTTGCAAAGCTTGCATACATGATCTTATTTGTAACGAATATGCTTGTTCATTACAAGAAAAAATGTTTCTTAGAAAGAGCACTAACCAATCTAACTGAAAGGGATTGTTAGAGTTAATCTTATCACCAATGGTCTTGGCATTACCACTTGATAGCTAGCAATTGTTAGAAACAATAAACAAAGTCTGTCTAGTCTTAATACTTTGCCCTGGTAAACAGTGGGATCATCTATCACTCCCAGTGGCGTGTGCTACATGTGGACAAGAACAGTTCAGAGAAGATGCTTGATAAGTGATAAATTAATGTGGTGGATTTTTAAAATCTATTTTAACCACTCTTATTCTGGTATCAATACTCTAATCCCATCAAATGTCACTTAATGTAAATCATTGGTAAAAGCATTTGTAAAGTGTTGTGGGTGTGTTTAGTGTGTGAGGTGATTCTATTATAAGAGACACTGTCATTCACCTCCCTACAGGTCACATCAGAAGAAGGGATTACATTGCTGTGACTGCACAAAGCATACAGTCCTTTCACTCTGAATTCTTTGATAAGCTATAAAAAATAATTCAATCATCTAGGTCACAACAATCATATTGACCATTTAAAGAAGTTCTGAGAAAGCATCTGGCAGCTCTTTCCAGTAATCCAGACCAATCAAATCTAGAGAAGCTCAAACTAACTGGTTATGTGTGTTTTCCAGCTCTTCCTGGCCTCCCTGGCATTTGTATATTTTGCCAAAGCCTTTGGTGGATCCTACATGAAGAGCTCCATTACACAGATTGAAAGGCGGTTTGATATCCCAAGCTCCCTGATTGGTGTTATAGATGGCAGCTTCGAAATGGGTATGTGCAATTTTTACTGAATACAGCATAATAGCATTATGGTTTATATCAACTATAGTATAGAGCAAGGAATTTATCTAATTTATTTACTACAAAGCACAAATTTTAGTTTATGTTATATTTAAAGCAACATAACCAGACTGCTGAACTCTCATGTATGGCAAAGACTGTAGCTATTCATTGATTCATTCCATACTCATTAGTTATTTTTAATTCTTCTCCACAGGCAACCTGCTTATAATCGCCTTTGTGAGCTACTTTGGTGCCAAGCTCCATCGTCCCAGACTGATTGGAATTGGTTGTCTGATCATGGCTGCAGGATCCTTCCTTGTAGCCCTGCCTCACTTCTTCCAGGGACTGTTAGTACAAAGCTTCCTTCTTCTTCATAAATATAAAAATGAACCAATGAAATAATCAGACGACTAAGAGTTATGTTGAGTTCCCAAAGAATAAAGACTGGAAATCTGATAAGATTTGATAAGATTCATAAATGCCAAAAAACTGCAATATCATGAAATAGCATCTGTGTGATGCCCCATAAAGTGCATGCATGTTCTATACCATCCAAGAAATTAAACATTTTTTGTGAGTACGTGTACTTATATGCGTGACAATTTTCAGATAATACCAATGTAACTCTGAATATTTTCCAGGTATAAATATGAGACCAGTGTGTCTCACAAAGCTGTTGTCAACAGCACTGAGACCATCCTGCCCTGTCTGTCCAACCACAGCATGACTGATGTAGATGACACACTTGATGCAGAGACCAAAATAGGTATTTAGCAGCCACATTCCCTGCAATAGATCAGAAGCAAGGTCTGAAACAGACTTTTTCTTTTGGTGATTTCAGTCATTTTTCTGTTTAAGATTTTATACAATATTCTGTTCATGATATGTACAATTTAAAGTCCAGTGTCTCCCGCCCCCAGAGTGTGAAAAGGCGGCTGGCTCATCCATGTGGATCTATGTATTCTTGGGAAACATGCTGCGAGGAATTGGAGAGACTCCCGTCATGCCACTGGGAATTTCCTATCTGGATGACTTCTCCAGAGAAGAAAACACCCCTTTTTATTTGGGTTAGTCATCATTTACAGTTTTACTGTCTTTCACTGTTTTCACAGCATTTTAATACTTTCCACCTGTATTTATTATTTTGTCCATTTTTCATGACTGCTGTATCATGAACTTTGACATTTTACCCTCCGGCTTCTCACATTTCTTTGACCTTGTACTCAATTAGTCCCTGTGTTACTTCACTGCCTAAAATCCTAAACAATTCAGAAGGCCACTGTACTCCTTCATAATGGCCAAATCTCAAACTGCTCAATACTTATCTTCTCTTTTTTGCTCCATTTGCCAGCCTGCATCCATACAGTGGGAATCTTGGGACCTATGTTTGGCTTCATGCTTGGGTCCTTCCTTTCCAAGATTTACGTGGACACTGGATTTGTGGATTTAGGTATGGTATTACAAAAAGTAATTTTTAGCATTTCGTAACAATAATGTTTACCTGCGATGTTAGTAATATCCTGATTGAAGCGTTTAATTAGACAGAGAAGACTTCTGGTTGACTTAAGCAACTCTGAAACTCACTCGTGTCTCATTCCCTTCTCAAAGGGCCATTTAGCAAAGTGTTTTCTTCCATTTGGACTTGCTAACGCAATGCTAAATTACAAAAGTCAAACCATTTTTTTACTGAGCAATTGTGGGTCTACCAGAGGCATGAGGATTTCCCAACATTCATCCTGTTGACATAGTTGTAAACTCTTTCTTCACTACTTGGATTAGAGCTATTGACATTCCCTGAGCCAGAGGATACTTCTGCTAATGACTAAGCAGTTATGATGACAGGGCTTAGAAGTTACTCATAAAAGTCCGACAGACACAATGTCCGTAATAACCTGCGGTCTTCACCTTTCCCCTTCTTCCAGACACCATCACCATCACCTATAAGGACTCCCGCTGGGTGGGAGCCTGGTGGCTGGGTTTCATAGTGACTGGCACAGTGATTCTACTGTCTAGTATCCCATTTTTTTTCCTTCCAAAGTCTTTACCCAAGCAAGGGCAAGAGCAAGAGCAAGAGCAAATTCAAAGCAAAAGCACAGAGCTTGCAACAAAGACAGAGCAGGAACAGTTCCTGCCAGAGGAAACCCAGGAGAAACGCGTCAAATTTCAGGAAATGGCTAAAGGTAATTTACTGCTCAGTAGAGCATTTAGCCTAACAGATCTCAAAGAAAGTCTTGTGAAAATGCATAATTCCGTAACTATGGACCATAAACTGCCAGATTCTAACCCCCATATATTATAATTTGAGGTTATTATGAAAATGTGATTTTAAAAAAGAAGTATTAAAGTATTAAACATGATAAGTAGCAGATTTTCAAAACAAGGTTACAATCAGTCATGCCTTACAAACCCTATCCAGCGAATAGATAGTTTATACAATATTTTAACACAGCAATAATAGTTTTATTTTTTTATTATTTAGTTTTATGTCTCTATGAAAGTATTTTTGCTGTTATCTCTCATGTGCTTTGCACTTGACCAGATTTCATGCCATCTCTGAAGCGACTCTTCAGAAACAGAATCTACTCGCTGATCATCCTTTGTTCCCTCGTGGCTGTCAACGGCTTCATTGGCCTGATCACCTTCAAGCCAAAGTACATAGAGCAAGTCTACGGCCAGTCAGCCTCCAAAGCCATTTTCCTCATAGGTACAGAGCAAAAACTGGCTTTCATTCACTTTCTGTTTTCTGCACTATGTAGCCCAAGGCAACTGAAACAATGATGTTATTGAAGGGAAGTGTGATTGCGAGTGATAAGGTAGACCGAAAACGCAAGAACTACATCGCCCACTGTGGTCGCTCCTTTTGTGTGTGTGTGTGAGCTAGTGAGAATGTTTGTCAAGTAGCATTTAATTACCGAGTGGCTAACCAGAAGGGTTATTGTTAGAATATGAATTGTTCTATCACCAAACGTTATGAAAACAGTTGGCTGCTGAACAAAACCATTTAATGCAAACAATTTTTGTGTGTACTCAGTACTCTGCACATGAATGGACATAAATTGGCCTACAAAGTCTGTACGTGGTATATTGCTGCGGTTGCAAGGGTTACTTGCTGGATTGTGAAAACATTATGGAGTTACCTTTTTTGTTAAAACAAAATTGGTTCAGAAAATATACAGAAAACTGGAATTTATGCACTTCCTAAGTCCATTTATTTTACTGTTTAAGTGCTCCTGTTTATGTGTTACAAACTGATTTGCAAAACGAACGTTACTATGACACAGCTAAAATTTTGACACACTGAACATTTTCATGTTTATAACATTTCCATCCTTCCTTGTAGGTATATTGAACCTGCCAGCAGTAGCTCTAGGTTTCATCACTGGAGGTTTTGTGCTGAAGCGTTTCAAGTTGGGTATTGTTGGCGCAGCCAGAGTGTCATTTAGTGCTTCTTTGGGGTCATTTTGCCTGCTTGCCATTCAGATTTTCATCCAGTGTGAAAATGCAGAGGTGGCTGGTCTCACCATGTCATATCAGAGGTGAGTGGAGTGGACACACAAGCCTATCGATCTGTTTGTTAAGCTTGCAACTTAAACAGTTTATTTTAGTCTTATAAATTAAAAATATGCTCATAAATGTCTCCACTCACAGTGTTAATGTGTCTTTACTTGTCTGTCTGTACCAGAGTCCCTCAAGTGTCCTACAATCCACAGACTTTGCTGTCACAGTGCAATGGGCATTGCTTCTGCTCAGTGAAGCACTGGGACCCAGTCTGTGCATACAACAGCATGACTTATGCCTCACCCTGCCTGGCTGGCTGCCAGACCTCCACCGGAATGGGCAAAGAAATGGTGATGATGGTCTAGAAAAACAGAGCTTAGAAAAGAAAAAGATTTACTGTGAATAAAAAAACAGCACAAACTCACCGACAGACCACAATTAAGGCTGATTTTCAACCCTTTCTTCTTGGTTTTTAGGTGTTTCATAACTGCACCTGCATTAATGAGGCAGGACCGGCTGCAAACGCATCTGCAGTGCTGGGCCAGTGCCCCAGGAAGGATGATTGTGACAGAAAATTTAAAATCTACATGGCATTGTCTGTAATTGGTTCTTTCATTTCTGCCTGTGGAGGAACGCCAGGATACATTGTTCTGCTCAGGTGAGAGACACAATTTGACTAAAGAACATCTGCTTCTAAGTTTGTGGTTAAGCAGATGTTCAAGCCTTCAGGGGTAACAAAAATCCACTGTTTTTTGTGGAGTTATAGTTTGGCAAACATGTATACACAATATGTACCATACACTGTTTATGGTAGCATAACCTGGAAACATTTTTTTATTAACAAATTACATAAATATCCAATATAAACCTTTGGGGGAATATGCTTATGTGCAGTTTTGCTAAAATTCATCTACTCTGCATATACTCTGAACATATGCAGAGTAGATCATGTGTGGACTATGATCACTGAAACTGGGTACACGAGGTGTGAGACCCAAGGAGATCTACTCCTCAAAAGACCCGTTGTTTTAAAATATATTAGGGAAATGGTTAGCAACTGTTTTACTTAACAAAGAGAACTACTATGTACACGAAATATGCCTACAATTGGTATTAATTTTGCCAGAGCCAGTTGGTGATTGCTTACTAACTTTTTTCGCTTTAGCTTATCTGATAATGTTAATTTACCCATACTATATAACTTCAAATAAAAGCTTCAGTCTGATAGGAGATACAGCTAAATTGAATCCAAAAGCTAAACACCTTAATTTGATTGTGACTCACTCAGCCCTAAGGACGCTCATTGACAGCAGATGGAAAACAAAGACACACTTTCCAGCACATCTCCTCTAAGAACCAAATCACACCATTGCCACCTTATTGTGTGTTTTAATGCTAACATGTGTATCTAATATGGTATAATTTGGTCAATAATTCAGGTCTATACAACCAGACTTGAAGTCACTGGCTTTGGGTATGCAGACACTGATTGTAAGAACACTGGGTGAGTATTAAAACTAAAACTAAAACCCAACACACACATCAAGCCTTTAGGGGTAAAATTGTTTTTTAATCACATATGATTTGCTTTACAGGTGGCATCCCTCCACCTATTTATTTTGGAGCACTGATTGACCAAACCTGTTTGAAGTGGGGTACAAAGCATTGTGGTGGCCGTGGAGCATGCAGACTCTATAATGCTAATGCATTTAGGTACAGTTAAAGCAATTTTCATCAAAGTGCTTGAATATGTCACTTGTAATGTACTACAGTTTAATTAATTGAATACAATGGTTTCTAACCAGTGAAGACAGTTTGACTTGTACACAAAATATGTTTTGTGTACACAAAAATGTTTAACATACTTTTTACCCAAATTTCGATCATTTAAAGTTCATTACAAATTAGAGCAAGCAATCAGAAAGATGAATTTACAGTAATTTGTTACGATGTACTTTACTTTCAGATTTACATACCTAGGAATGATTACTGGACTCTACTTCTTCGCCAACACACTGTGGGGCTACCTCTACTGCAACATTGTCAAGCGACACAAGAAAATAGCACTGAAGAATCAGTCCAAAGAAAATGAACAGGAGAGTAATGCAGTGGCTAATGGACATGCTAATATCAACATTGCAGACATAGAAGACATGGGCACGGAGTGCACTATTTAAGGTGTTTTAGGAAGGCCACACTATTGTTAAATACAAGTGAATGCCTGCATATTGTGCTGCATCCACACTGGACCAAATAATGGTAATTCTACAGCATTAGTACTTTCGGTTTAAGCAGTATACCTCTTTCTTTCTGAGTTAAAACTAGAACAGATTGTATGTTCAAGGTCAAAGATCTACGGTAAAATGTAACAAAACTTAATAAAACTCAAATGACACATTTTATACAGTACATGAACATGCAGTCAAGAAAACATAGCAGGGACACGTGCTTTTCTTAATATGTGTCAGCAACACCCCTAAGCGGAAACACACAGTTCATATATGCTGAGACAAAGTAAAAAGAAAACGTGTCAGATATTCTAAACACATTCGTCTCCGTTCCTCTGTTTAAACTCAAACAGCATTAGGTCAGGTAAAGGTAATAATGTCTTACCCTACAGGTTTATTTTAACAGTGATTTTTGTCTAGTAATAGTTTGACAAACATGTATATACGATATGTACCGCATACTGTTTGTGGTAGCATAACCTGGTAACAATTGTTTATTAGCTAATTTCATAAATATATGATATAAACATTTGGGGGAACAAGGTTATGTGCAGTTTTGCTTTCAATACCACTGATTTGTCTATGTGAAGCCTTTTACCTTAGAATAACACAAAGAGTAGAAACAAGGAAAAGTAGGTAGCTGTCTAAAGCTAACAAACACCTCTAGCATCTTTAAATCTCACATCTGCTCAAGCCATATAGAATAGAAACTCCAGAAGTCACATACAATTTGACGGGGAGTTAGCTGTGCTACAGTATTTCCTAGCTAGCACCAGGGACTGTGATTTACAACTATGAAAAGACAAACGGCATTTTACTAAATGTGTCTTGTTACAGCTAGCCTTGCTGCAACATTAAGTTTTAGGAAATATGCTAAGTCCCATCCATCCGTCCATCCATTCTCTCTTCCATTTATCCTTTTCAGGGTCGCTGGGGGGGGGGGCTGGAGCCTATCCCAGCTGTCTTAGGGCGAGAGGCAGGGTACACCCTGGACAGGTCGCCAGTCTGTCACAAGGCTAAAGTCTAGGGGACCATGCTAAGTCCCTTTCTTACTAAGTTAGAGAATGGACTTAGCATATTTCCTCAAATGTGAAATTACTGCAGTAATATATTTGATTAAGTTTATAAGTTTATTTGTACTAAGTTACAGTAGATGTGACAGACATTTACATGTTGTCAAATAAACATACAGAACAGGATCTCAGTATCCTCTGAAAATGTGAATTCATTGTTTGAATATCCTTGCTGAAATATACATATTTGAGCTGCTTTATATAAGTGCTAATCAAACTGATTGTGATGGCTCATTTGCCATTCAGAGACTGTTATGCACCAGCTCCAGACGAGCTTATCAGCCATGCTTCCAGTTTATTATCTCACAAACTTTGACACGCATTTTTTTTTAATGTGCATGCATTTTGAACAGTGAAGGAGAGGAAGATGAGAGGGCCATTGAAAGTTAGTTATTTTAAAAGCTGTTGCATTTAACAGCTTAAGGAACCTTTATTCTGAAGAGACACCTATGTTACGTCACATTGTTTTGCACAAATCCAAAGGTCATGAGAGTTTCACTGAATCCTTCGACTTACCAGTGTTTGCTTGGGAAAAGTTCACAATGGTTGAGGCAGTGGACTAAGAGTGAGTGAGGTAAATAAGAACTTGGATTTTATTTTGTTTTACTTTCTTACACCGTGGTTGTTTTCAGAAAGGATTATAAATCACTAGACAAAATTACTAGCAATAATGATGAATTCAATATAGTCTTAGATATATTTGTGTTTGTCCATGCATGTTGTATGGAAATCTTTTCAACCTTTTTACAATTTCTTTTTTGTCCTTGAAAAATATCTCTTGCATTAAAGACCAGTTTTGTCCACATAAATTTTGTTCTGCATTTGTTTTTTAATAACAACTCATTTTATCCTTTCATGTTAAATGTGACAGAATTCTCTATGCACTCTCTGACTTGTGACCCGAGGGCTCTTGAATGTGGTAGAATATGTTACATTATAAAAAAACAGAGTAGCAATTTATAGGGACAAACCACATCATCATCATATGTTATTGTGTGTTAAAGGTTTATTTTAGTTACAGCAGTGCTGACAGCCACCCCTAATTTCTTTATATTTTGCTAAAGAAATGGGAAATAGGTGCAACGATTTATTTAAACATGTGCAAACCTACAGGTAAATGCAATATACAAGACAAAATAAGAATTTGTACAATTCTTTTTGAGATTTAAAGTAAATATTTAGTATGACCACCTTTATTCTTCAGCACAGCCTTAACTGTCTTAGCTAAGCCTTCCTGTAATTTCTTCAGGTAGTCTTCAAGAATAGTTCTCCAGGTTTGTTAAAGGACATTCAAAGCTCTTCTTTTGATGTCGGCTGCATTTTGTTCTGTTCTCTGTCAAGATGATCCCACACCACTTAAGTAATGATGAGGTCCATGACTGAGAGTGTTTCATTGTGTGTTTTTCTATCCAGGTTTTCATGCTGTGCAATGAATTAGACTCTTTCTAGATGGTATTTTATGGTAGAACTCTGATGGGACTTTCCTGCATTATTAATTCCATCCATTTTGACAAGATCCCCAACACCAGTGGCTGAAATGCAGCCGCAAATCATGACAGAAACTCCACCCTGTTTTACAGCTGACTGTAGACACTCACTGTCATACCTCTCTTCTGATCTCTATCGTACATATTGACAGTGATTTGAATCCGACATTTAAAGTTTGGATTCATCACCCAAAAGAACTGTTGCCACCAACTTTTTTTTAGTCCAGTTCTCGTGGCATATCTCAGTCTTTTCTTCCTGTTTCCCTTCCTTAAGAATGGCTTCTTGACAGCGACCAATGAGACCATTTCTGATGAAGCTTCAGTGAACAGTAGATGGACCCGCTGAAGGGCCAGATACAGTTCCACTGTTAGGTTTTTGTTACCATTTTTCCTATTTCTTGAGAGCATGACTTTCAGATACTGTTTATCTGTTGTAGATAGATTTTAAGGGCTGCCACATCTTTTGTCTTCTATTTGTCCAGTTTTCTCAACTTTTTTAAGAACACACTACACAGTATGGTGAACTTAGCTGTTGCTGCCATTTTTCATAAATTGAACTAAAGAAATCACTTTCTGTCCAAACCTAAATGATTTGACTGAAAATTGGACCAAAAAAGGACCGGACTTGCTGTAAATCCTGGAGAATCCAGCATTCTCAAGAGCATTTCAGAAAACTACAAGAAAGTCTGGCAAGGTCACGGCAAGGTTATTAACCCTAATCTTTTTTTTTTCAGTGGTTCAGTCTCTTTGTTTCCAGTTGTAATTTCACAGAGTCGTTTGAGAAAATTCATTCAAAATGATTCTCCTGAAATAAAAAGAAATGTCGTGCTTTTGTCGTGCTAGGGTACATCTTTTTTTTTTTGGCATTTCAGTGTTTTTCTTGAAATGACTGTCACTATTTACTTGTTTCCTTTTTTGTATTTTCATCATGTTGCCCAGTTTAAAGTTGAAGGTTTACATAACCTGATTTTTTTTTAAAATTACATGACCTTATTAAATCAAACATTGACTCTTCTGTGTTTACTTTGCACTTGCTACATTCTGTTCCCCTTTCTCTTGTTGGCCTAGGAACAATGTTTGAACTTAAGCTACGTTGTGTAAAGTGTTGTAAATGTTATAACCTGCCATATGTTATTACTTCTAATCCCTTTATTGCTAAGATTTAAGACGTTGGCTTTTTTTATGTTACACTGTTAATCATTTTGGTAAAACAGTTAACTGAATGATATGCTGACATGCTTAACAGCATTGAGTGATCTGCTTTTATTTCACCACTCATATCTCATTTCACCTGCAGGCTGTGCTCTACACAACAAAATATCCACGGAAAAAATATGCTGCTTCAGTGTTCTCACAACTTCTATTTACAGAAACCAAAGACAATCAGATTTTTTTAACCAAAGTTTAAAGCATAACGTTAACAAGTTTAATCTAAAGAAAAAAAAGCATTCATCTTTTTTCCAGGCAGTACAGCTGCTGTTGGTCTAAAACTGCTGCAGTTACCCTGTCTGAATGCACTTGTAATTAAATATAGTAGCAGAAGACGTGTAAAGTAATGAAGTCAACTGTACTTTTCTGGAGACAAGTATAATTTCTGGTAATTGGTAAATGTGTCCCTCGCTGTTGCAGTGCAGGAATGTGAAGGGCCTTAATCATAATCCCTGGAATGTTTGCGGGGACAAAGCTGATTGTGTGGCCTGCTGCTTGGCTGCCTGGACCCCTCCTGTGGTCACTGGACTAATAGCACATTCTGGGGCAGAGGTTAATACAGAGACATATTGTTCCACCTTTGAGGTCTTCATCAAATCCATCCAACTCATCTAGTATCATTTGGTGCGTGAAATGCTGCCTGGACATTCACCACTCTGACAGTTCCCTTTTAAACAGACATACCTTTCAAACAACACGTTTAATCCCGTATAATTCAGCACCATGCACCTGGTGTTT
>VVHJ01032991.1:0-13618 GCA_015107715.1 Tylochromis polylepis | reverse complement strand
TATCACCTCCTGCAGTGTGGTTGATACAAGTTCCACCGAAGGTGACACGGTGACACACACACACACACACACACACATGTAGAGGTGCACAAAACCTCAGACTCACACAACTGAGCACACACACTGCAAATTCTCCACAGGAAACTCTGAGCCATAATGCGAAGGCACCTCAGAGCAGACGGGTGCATTGCTCAAACCAAGTGGGATACGCTGCGGCTTTGATAGTGCGTTAATTACTCATGTGATGTGATACAGATGTCTGGGGGCTTCAGCTGAAAGTTTGCCTGACGCTTTCCAAGGGGGCCAGGCAGACATTTTAGAAGCGGTAGGTGAAAACCAAATGTATTTATTATTTATGGATAGATCAGTTTGCGTGCTGTCACAGATCCCAGCAGTGTCATGCTGATGCTAAACTGTGATGCTACTTGAAGGGCTGGCTGCTAAATAGTTCTTTGTGTACTTGGTGACAGCTGGGACTTTGAACAGGAAGAACTCTGGGCTATAAGAGTTGCCGGTACTGCGACATGATGAAAAGGGCTTCACTGTGGATGTGATAGTTTAAAACTTTCTCTCTTACTCTGATTTTGTCCAGAAAGTTTGTTGTTGTTGCTGTTGTAGGAGGATTTCTCCTTTTAATAAGAAGAGGGATTCAAGTTATAAACTACTACTACTTACTTAGTTCTGTGGGTTTGGGTCTTCATCTGGTTTTTATTTTAACCTGGACTCTTGCATTACTCAGCTAACGAGAAAGCAATCCAGTGTGTCTATAAAAAGCTCCGTACCACAAGTCTAAACTTTTTGAAATTAGAAACAGATGGAGAATGTAGAACATAGGAAATCAAACTCACGTGAAGGGCTTGTTGTCAAAACGGCACAAGCTGACATAAAATCCCAGCGTGCAGCTGCAACATTATCGACACAAAGAGTAAGTGTTGGTTCTTCCAGGACTGACTGAGAGCAAAACAGATACCTGACGAGTTCTGTTGATGCCTCATCCTCACTGTAACTACTCCTGGCATCATCCATCTGTGCCCCCTTTGCAAAACCTTTTTGAAGTCATAAAGATGTTGCTGAACTTCCTCATAGCTTTTGAAAGGGACATTAAGGCCATCAAACTTTCTCATCTCTGCCTCATAACATTACACTCCCGTCATTTCAGATTTACTGTGAGCATTCTGAAAAATAACCACGTCTTGCTTGCTTTTGTTTGTTTTCTCTTCTTACCAGTGATACATTGGGACCATCTTTCAGTCAGTGATATCAAAGCGTTCAATGTGTCCCATAATGGGCTCTCCAACTGGACATATGTTTTTGCTAATGGCCTGTATGGCAGCCAGAGGAATCTGCCAGATAAACAGAGCTGAAGCGGAGCAGGACCCTCTCCCCAGCTTTCTCGTCCACTCCACACTCCAGTCCGGTCTCTACAGCACTGTCAGTCCAAGCACGGGGCCTGGCACCCACCAGTGGGCACAAGCGGTGCTATCTGGCTCTGGCAACGTAACTACCGTAAAGAAGCCACCTAATTGCACTGTAACTACCTCAATCAACACACATTTTAAGTACATCAACACCACCATTTCCATTATAGTCTTTGTGGTCGGGATAGTGGGCAACGCCACCCTGCTGAGGATTATATACCAGCACAAATGCATGAGGAACGGACCCAACGCCCTCATTGCTAGCCTGGCCCTGGGCGACCTTATCTACATTGTCATTGATATACCCATCAATGTGTACAAGGTACAGTTTGTTTGTTTTTTTAACTTTGATTACTTCAGCTGCTTATTTAAACTCTTATTTTCATGTCAAGGCTGCTGAGTGACACGTCTCGCTGTGAATATGATGAAACGCAGGGACAAGGAAGGCGATATGCACAGATAAAGTAGAATATTACAGACAGGCTGGGAAGAGGAGAGAGGGGGGTGAGTGGGAAAGGGCCTGAGTGAGTGTACAAATAGATGGGAAGCTTAATAGTCAGGTTGTTATCTTCTTCGTGTGGCAATGAGACAAGCAGCGGTATGGCTGACTTAACTAAACATAAGAATCAGGCTGTAGTCACACATGCCACTGGCCTTGCGCTGACCTGAGACATTAGTCATGAACCCTTATCTGGAATTCATTTTTTTGTTTTGTTTTGTTTTCAAATCTCACTGCTCCACAAGTGATAAATAACTTTTGTACTTCTTAAATCGGTTCCATAAATGTTTTAGATTCCAAATAAAAGTGAGGTTAAATAGCAGCATGAGACCTTCTCAGTTGGTCATGTTTAAAATCGATTGACTGCTTTTATTCTTGTGTTTATGAACATTTTAATTATTATTATTAGTTTTACCCAAATAAGCAACTGTTAAACATGTTAAACATTCTTTTAATGATTATCAGCATCTTTAAAAGACATTGTCACGAGAGCATAACTGCAGCTCGTTTCAGTTTGGTTTGACTCGCCGCTTTAGTTTACGCCAGGACCTCTTCAGAATGTGAATGACTATGTTAAATCATTACAGGGCCCCCTGCCTTCGTTTGATTTCTTTCAGTAAACACTGTCATGGTTTTTTGCAATAATAAAGAATAATGGCAAAATGAAGCGATCAGTCAACCTGATCCTTTGAGCTCATTATAGGATGTGGCTTCACCAGGAAAAAAAAAAAAAGCACCTGGTTAAAATTATCTTGGGACTTTGAGGGCAGAGTGACTTTGCAGTCTGAGCAACACATGTGCAAAGAGGAAACAACAATCCTTCTGCATGGGGGAGCAGTTTATGCATAAACAAAGAAAGAGCCACATCTACAATATTGAAACCTCCTGTTGTCTTCCTCGGGGCAAAGACATTGTTTCCAGAAACACTGTCCTTTGTTTTGCTTTGTAAAACTTTTGTGCTGCTGAAAGTAGTAGAAAGCGACTGTTAGACACTAGTGATAAAAGTAGGATTCCAGTAGTGAGATTTCTTTTGTTTATGAGTTGACGATCTCCAAGTGATGTCAAGATGAAAACTACAGTAATAGCAGGCTTGTAAAACTCATGTAAAGACAAAGAAAATTATTTACTTTTTAACGATACATTGAGGAAGCCAAAGTGTGAGTTTTACTGATGTGCGTAAAGAATACGTATTAAATGGGATTTAAATCCTTTTCTTTTGTCCTTTTTTCCAGCTCCTGGCATCACGGTTCCCATTCGATGACAGTCCTTTGGGCCTGTGCCTGTGTAAGTTTGTTCCCTTCCTCCAGAAAGCCTCTGTGGGCATCACAGTGCTCAACCTCTGCGCCCTCAGCGTCGACAGGTCAGTGCTGCCACATTGCCACACTGCTCAGTCACCTAGAGAGCTCTTATATGCGGATCTGACATTTAAAAAGCTCACACTGTGCACCAATATTTCACTGACATCTGCACGTGTACTGGCTTCAGCGTGAATTTCAGTTTTATTAACTAGTGAACCAGTTTAGGCTTTTACCCCAATATTAAAAGCAGCCGCTTCCCTCAGAGCTTACATTCTTTCACCCAGCCAGGATCAAAACTGCGCAGAGACACGCACAGTCATCCACGCACGCTTTTCCTAGATGAAAAAGTAGAAGCTGAAAACAGCAGCCAAACAACTGGAAAGAAAATTAAACAAATTCGATTTGGCCGACCAGCCGTGCCAATTAATCCATATTGTGCTCGGCACAAGAGAACATTGCTTTAGATTAGTTGCTCGCAAATATTTTTTTCTAACATAAACAGGAGATGCTGGAATTAATTTCAACAAAATATATGAGCATTTCGATTGGATTTCAGAGTAATGGCAGGAATGCTAAGATCATCTCTTCCAGGAAACTCGCTACACTACATCAGTACTGATTGTGCGTAATCACTCAAGAGTCATCCCTTTGCTTTCTTTTCTACTGCTTCACTGCAACTTCTGGGCTTTTTCATACCCCCCCCCCCAATAAAAATAAAAAGAGAGTCTTTACTTCTTTTATGGAGTCGTATACTGTATATAAAGTGTACACAGTACTTCTGATGTTAACATTAGTCTACAGTATGTTGATTGCAAGCATATTGACAAGTTCTTTTTTTTTAAATAGCAACTTAATAGAATTTCCTTAATGAATAATTGATGATCATGAAGTGCTGAAGCTCACCACCATCTCAACTTTATAGATAAGAGGCTCACCTAGAGCACCGGGGCTCAGCTATAAGAAGACAATATTAATGACCCCTGTTATGAGAAAAGCTAGGCTGCAGCACTGTACGGTTGTAGTTCAAGTGCAGATGTTCTCCATTTGTTTCCAGGAAATGTGTAGCATATCTTCATCTGTGTGTATATGTGTGTGTGTGCGTGTGTGTGTGTGTGTGTGTGTGTATTATGAAATTACTCAAGTCCCTTTTGTATCTTTTCAATGTTGGAGGAAAAGGAAAAGGTGGATACATTACCACTTAGTAAAATATAAATGCCACCATGTTGTTCAACAGAGAAATTCAAATGTGTCATGAAAAATATATTGTTTTTGCTATAAAATCTTGATGCCCGATTTTACTAAAACATTTCGACAAGTGGTTTCCATTAATGAAACAAACAAGCAAACAAGTATTCAGTGCACGGGAAACACAAGCCAACACACAGACCCCTCTGCCAACATGGGCCAGTCTGTTTGGAGGCTTCACAAAAATATAAATATTAGATATTTAAAATAAACAATTGATCATCTCTGCTCATGAATTCTTAACATTTTGAATGATAGTGTTTGCTGACTGAGCAGTTTGTTGTGCTTGGTGTGCTGCCATGCATACGGAAGATCTTGTTAGCTTTGTCAATCAGGAGAGATGAAGAAAGTGATGACTTTACTTTAATATTACATTTCTATCACACAGCTGAACTCTTGCTGACCTGTTTTAAACATTAAACTGACATTTTATATTCATCTTACATTATTTGTATCCTAGGGTGCTGTAAGGATAACTGCAGTAATTACAGTCATTACTACAGTAACTTAAAATCAGCCAGTGCTTTAATCTAAGCAGTTCATTGTGTGTAACAGTTATGGCATGAAAAGCCATATGCTAGGTGATAACTTTGTGTCCTGGTGTGTCACAGATACCGGGCTGTGGCATCGTGGAGCAGAGTGCAGGGCGTGGGCATCCCTCTGATCACCGTCATTGAGATCGTGTCCATATGGGTGCTTTCACTCATCCTGGCAGTGCCGGAGGCCGTCGGTTTCGACATGATCACCTTCGACTATGGCAACATCACCATACGCACTTGCATGCTTAGACCCCGGAGTGCCTTCATGGAGGTGCGCTGTTATCACTTTGCCGTCCCTTTAAAGAAATTGCATTTTGTGCCCGACCGTTTAGACTGTGCTAAAGCCAGGATGTGCAAAAGAATTATTGAATTCTGTAATGTAGAGACAAAATTATCATCCTGGACTGCTGACATGGGACACCCATATGTGGGAGAACTACTCAAAGTGAAAGTGTAAGATCAGCATAATAGTTCCATCATGATGATAATCATCATGATCATCGCCGTCATCGTAAAAGCATTGCATTGTTCGTTTGGAGTCGGTGAGTGTTTTTAATGGACAGCTGCTGCACTGGTGTGCTATTTTTAATTATATATGGGTGTATGTTTTTAAAGCATCAATGACCCAGTAAAAACAATCACCTACAACATTTCCTCCTCGTGTCATAAATAACTGAAAACAACAGAATACTGAAAAATTATGTTTAGACCTTGAGAAAACTAGAATACAGCCGTGAATCCGTTCCAGTGAATATTAAAGGAATAAACCTGGTCGTCTTAGTCTGTCCTAGTGATTATGCCCTTTTTCACAATTTTGGACCACGTAATTGATTGCAGGCCAAGTGCTATTACACAGACCTGGGGCCTCAGGCTCAGGCCACATGTGCTTACCCTTGAGGTAATCTCTCCCAGATATCAATACAGTGCTCAAGTCTGCGCCATTGTTTAATAGCAATGAAATAGGATATTTTTGAAAGACACCAAATTCTGTTTTGTCCATAAAGCACAAGATACCAAAACCTGAAGTGGTTCTACAAAGTGAAAGACTCAAGAAAAACTTAGTGTAATAAGGTTTGGTTTTGAAACAGTGCATATTTAGCATGTTTTTTAGACCCACAGAAAACCAGAGGCTCTTATTATACACAGTGTAATTAGAACGGTTTGATTTCAGACTTGCTACACAGTCTGTGTACAGAGCAGCATTCACATGGACTTCATTAACACTGGAGTACAGGGGGAGTCTGGTAGTGGTGTGAGGAGAACTGTTTCGGTTACAAAAGCAGAGATTCTACTATAGCATGAAGTCCAATTTAATGATTTTCAGTTTACTTCCATAGCCCAACACCACATATGACATCTTATTTAGGCTTTTTTTTTAAAAAAAATTTAGGTCCATGTGAATAGCAGATGAAATGGAATTATAGATTATAGTGCAGAGACTGCAAAAAGGCTTTAAAAAAAAACTTCTTCCATAGGAATTAAGAGGATACTTGATTAACTGATCCTCAGCAAGTGTGAGCACCTCTATAAAAGCAGAAATTTCAGCAGTTTGCTGGTATGGAGCATTCAGATGTGTTTTAACACAGTGCCAAGGAGGAAAAATATCAGCAACAGTATTAGAGAAGCAATTGTTGCTGCTCATTAATCTGGGAAGGCTATTTCTCAAAGAATCTCAAGTCCTTCATTCTTCAGAGAGAAACATTATTTAGAAGTGGAAAACATTCAAGGCAGTTTCCATTGTTCCCAGGAGTGGACATCCCAGCAAATTCATCCTAAGGTCAGATCATGCAATGCTCAGAGAAGCTGCCAAAACCCCAGGAGCTACAGGCCTCAGTTAGCATGTTAAATGTTAAAGTTCGTGACAGTACGATTAGAAAAAGACTGAACAAGTACGGTTTGTTTGGAAAGAGAAAGGAGAAAGTCTCTTCTCTCTAAAAAGAACACTGCAGCACAGCTTAGGTTTGCAAAGTTGCATCTGAACAAACCACAGGACATCTGGAACGATGTCCTTTGGACAAACGAGACCAAAGTGGAAAGTTTGACCATGTTTGACAACACCATGTTTGGCAAAAACCAAACATGCGATATCAGCACAAACACCTCAAACCAATTGTCAGCACAATGGTGGAGTGGTGAGGACTTGGGCGTCGTTTGAAGCCACAGGATCTGGGCACCTGGCAGTCATTGAGTCAGCACTGAACTCCTCTGTATGCCAAAGTATTCTAGAGTCAAATGTCAAGCCATCTGTCTGAAAATTCAGTCATACAACAGGACAATGATCCCAAGCATACCAGAAAAACCAATAAAGAAATAAATGCTGTGGTGGGATTTTGAGAGAACTGTGCATCAACAAATTCGCACAGACCTCAATGAACTGAAGCAACATTGTAAAGAAGAGTGAGCCAAAATTCCTCCAACGATATGAGAGACTGATAAAGTCTTCCAGAAAATCATTACCTCAAGTTATTGCTGCTAACAGTATTTCAACAGGCTATTGAATTGTGGGGTGTTTTCACAGGACTGTATGTAGTCCTGTGAAAACGTTCTTTTTCATATAATTGTATGTGCGATGATAAGCTTAAGGGACATCACTAAATATGTATGTATGTGGGAAATGTGTGGAGCTCAGCAGTTTGGACTTCCAGTAGGTCATAAACCTTCAACTCCCTAGTCTCAAACTCCCAGGTCACACAGTAAAACAGGAATTTATTGCAGTTTTTCATAACTAACTGCATCACTGTGCTTGTCCCTCTCTAGTTCTACAGAGATGCAAAGGACTGGTGGCTGTTTGGCTTCTACTTTTGTGTACCACTGATTTGCACAGCTATCTTCTACACTCTCATGACCTGCGAGATGCTCAACCGCAGGAATGGCAGCCTTCGGATCGCTCTCAGTGAGCACCTCAAACAGGTTCAACAACATTTCTAAATAACTTTTTCTCTCTAAATATAATCCCAGTGTTTATTTCATTGCTTTAACATTTTACGTTTCATTACCTAAACATCATCTTCAGAATATACAGTAATCTGTTGTTTCCCTCTGCAGAGGAGAGAGGTGGCCAAAGCTGTCTTTTCCCTCGTCCTCATCTTTGCCCTGTGCTGGTTCCCACTGCACCTCAGCAGGATTCTTAAGAGGATGATTTATGACCAGAGAGAGAAATTGCGATGTGAGCTGCTCAAGTGAGTTTCTAGTAGAATAGACTTCTTACAAACAAGTTCCTCAAAAGTCTACTGGGAAAAAGAGTATGGCAGTGCACGGGCCAATTTAACTCAGGGTGTCACTAGCTTTTTTGGAAGCTAGGCTTCCAAAAATGATCAATACGATTGATGTTTTATTGAAAATTATTTCTTCATTATTTCTCCTGTTCTCTGTTTTCAGTTTCTTGTTGATCCTGGACTACTTCGGCATCAACCTTGCAACAATCAACTCCTGCATAAATCCCATTATCCTCTACTTTGTCAGCAAGAAGTTCAAAAATTGCTTCAAGGTATGGTAGGCATGGATATATACACATGTGGCATGCATGCAAAATCACCCGTTTTTTATTCCCCACACCAAAAACATTAAAAGTGTGTTTTAATGTTTTTGGTCAGACTGGAAAAGCAAACAACTCTTAGCTTGTGATGCCTTTCGGTAACCAAAATGTAAAAGCAGCCTGATGATTTATGTACAAATTTTACTGGCAGAGGTCACAAGTTAGTTTATGTCAAAGGGACCGAGACTGAGATTAACCATGTTTCAAAGTTGCATGTGAAAGGAGTTGCGGGAGCAAACGAGAAATGTGATCTCCACGAGTGGAAAATCATGTCTGCAAACACTGCCATGTTAAAATGTTCCCTTTCCTCTCTCCACGTTCTCCAAGTCATGTTTGTGCTGCTGGTGTTACTCCGACAATCAGCTGAGCAGTACCGGACCCATGAATGGCACCAGTATTCAGTGTAAAAGTCCAGAGCCCAACAACTTCCACACTGACCGCAGCATCAGAAAGTACAGCAACTGAGTTTCCAGCTGAGGAGTGTCTTTGAAGCTTTTCCGTATCCCCATCAAGCACTTAAAATGTGACCAATACTCATCCTATAATACATAAATGAAAAAAATGTACACATTCAGACAATAATCTATGTGAGGACTGCAGAAGCAATACATTAATCTGGAGGGCATGCATTAGGAACTGGAATAAAAGGAATGAAAATGGACTGGGGAACTTCAATACGCTGGTGTTTCCTGAGTCTCTCAGCAGACTAAACTTCCTCCAACAAACTCCTTCTGTTCCCACACCCACGGACAGTGACTCTGTAGCTTGCAAGAAGAAGGAGGAAAGCAGGAGGAGAACTTTTAAAGGAAAGCAGCTGAGCCTCGCTATAAATTGCTCTCTATTAGGAGCCAAGTGTGCTATTCCTGTAAAGGGCAGCACCACTGGGAAGGATGCTGCAGGAAGGAAAAAGCTGACTGTTCTCCGTCAGAGGGGATGACGAGTGATGAGTCCCCTGGAGTTTGCTACTTACTGATAATGAAAAACAGGAAAGCATGCTAGTGACAGTTGTTGTACAGTGTATTTGGCTCATACTTCTTTTTCCCTGAGCTACTACGTGGTATAAACTAGAGGATGACTTTAAAGTTTATTCACCTGATGTTTGAATCCCACTGCTTTTTGTGAGTTATCAAGAAAAGGGTGCACTCTGTAAGAATCAGAACAAAATCATCGACAAAAACACAATTTCCGTTTATAGTGAGCATAATCCACAGTAGACTTCACAAAAAGTCAGGGCCTGTATTAAAGCACCCAACACAACGGGAAACATAGGGCTGCAGGTTTTAGAGCAAACAGATAATGTGCAACAATGTATTTTAACACACGTCATACAAATGACTAACATGAGGTAGATTAAAGTGTAACCAAAAGTGTGACCATTGACCCAAACAGATTCCTACAACACTGTGAATTTCAACATACAAATACAACAGTTTTCTTGACATCTCTGCTTTATAACCCATTCCAAATATATACTCATATAATGACCGCTTTTATAAAGTGTTAGACTGCAGTAACAATATTTTTACTCAGCCTATCTTACCTTTATAATGACATAGGTAAAGAATGTTTTGTGATATGGTAGCCACTCCACATTTAGAGGTGGGTTCGCATTTTGGGAAATGTGCATACTTGTTTGCTTGCCAGCACACAGTTAGCTTAGTTTAGCTTAGTTTAGCTTATCTTAGCGTAAAGACAGGAAACGAGGGAAAACAGGGGACCTGACTTGGTCCAAAGCCAAAGGTCCACCTCCATATTAACACATCTTTTGTCATTTATTTAACACATCCACATATACTTATATGCTTGACTGGTAGAACATGACTAACTCAAAGGGTTCATAGAAAAGAACATTAAGCTAGCTAATGACACCTCTATATCTCCAAAATATATTTTGACTTCTTGTTAAATTATAGTGTCTTTTCTTTTCTTTTTTTTACTTATATAAGCAGTAGGGGGAAAAAAATGAGAGGTGTGGCTACGCTGGCTTCAGATGTTTTCAAAGCATTTTCAGTGAAGCTAATAACTGAGAAATAAACTCAATGATGTATCAAGTTTAGGCATGTTAGCTATTTTTAGCAACTTTGTCAAGTAGTATAATGTGATAGGTAATAATGTAAAGAACCTCCTTGTACACGATGGTTCAAATCTGGACTGTTTCTCAATTGTGTGCAGTTATTTCCTAGATGAGCTAACCTAACCTAGAGCTTATGGGCTACGAGCCCATTGCTTTATGGGCTTACTCACAATGGGCCTCTAGTGGACAACCAAAGCTCTTGTTGCATGTGTAAGCCTTTTTGTATATTTGCCACTCATGTGTCAAGAAACAGTAATCCTAGCCCCCACTGCTGATCACCTCACTGATCCCACTGCTGATCACTGGTGCCAAAGCCGAGATTAGTTTGCAAAATTCCATTCACATTCCCAGAAATCCGAATCGCTGCTAGTTTCTTCCTGTGTTTACATCCATTATATTTGCCAGTCGATGACCGAAGCTTTGAACTGTATCTCTTTTCAACTCAACCATGCCAGAAAAGTGAACAGGAGCATTTCCCAAAATGTTGATCTATTGTTTTTATGTGGAACCCGTGTCCCACCACAAAACAACTATAATGCCTTATTCTATTTGATGGGTGAACACCATTGATCTGGAAGGACCCAAAGACTGAGCAATAAGCTGTAAACTCTCTGCCATCTTACTCACAGGTTAGTATTCAATGCAACAGAAGTCACAAACAAGTGTTACAGGTGGTAGGCTGGAGCCCCCAGTAAGATGGCAGCGATCTGCTAAGGAGACGGGAGAGAATAGCTCATTTCTGGTGTTCTACATCTATGAGAGATACCTGTAAACCTGTGTGAGTTTGAATGTGCACTACCGTGTGTGAGTGTGTGCTGTGTCTGCAAATACTAGCACTTCTTTAGTTGGAGTGTTTTGCACATTTATGTATAGATCAGTTTATATCTGTACAGTGTTATTTTACCACTACTCAAAAACTATTCATAATAATCTGTAGAAAAATGGATTTCGTATATGTTTGTTGTCACTGATTTAACGTGTTAACCTCATGTTAATGCTGCTGCCTATACCAATAAATCAATTTCCATCATAGGAAACAAGGACGTTTACTCTGTCATTGTGTTGGTTTGCTCTAAGAAGTCAAGGTCCCCCCTCCCCTCCTGTTTCTCATCTGCAACTGTGAGAAAGAGGCGTCTGGAAGTGATTTGAAACACACTGACCTGCTTGGCACTCAAGCCCTAAGGGTTGCGAATGTCAGGAGAGAGGATGTGGAACGGCTTGGATGGTGGGAATGTGATACTTATAATTCACTTTCTCAGAGGGTAGGCCAGAGGACTGAAAAGTTTGACCATTAGCGAAATAGTATGCATAGTTGTGCAGTCCTCATTTTAGTCTGTCTTTAGCATGGCTTTAATTGTCTAAATGCATTTAAGCAGTTCTTCCCTAAATCTGTAGTTTGTGACAATTCAGCTGTGAGCAAATGTGTCAATAACCCAAGATTACACTCCATCACACTCAACAGTCGACAGTTACCAGAACCATGTAACCCTATATACAAAGTCAAAAGCATCCAAGACCAACAGGCCATTGTAGTAGTCACGGTTTATCAGACATCGGTCTGGTTTATGTTTCAGCTATTGGCGATAAATCTCAGCCTGGTCATGAACTTTATGACACAGTTTCATATTCCTTGCATTATATCACAACTGGTTTCCGGTAACTCAGAAGAAATTCCTCTGGACTGCGGTCGATAAAATATCATATGTTACAGTTCAATGAAGTGGAGACAAAAAAAAAAGACAAAAAATATAAGGCGAGAAAGAATTTGGTGGGAATCTTGTCTTCTGCCAGCAGTGAATTAAATAAAGCCCGAAAACAAATAGAGGATCTGAAAGATCCAGAGTGCTTGTCCAAGCAGAGCTTAACTCTGATTTGGTGGATACAGTAAAAATATGTAAAAAAAGTCAGGGTCCATGTGAATAATGTAAAAAACCATATATTTGATGGCTACTTGTTATTAAGACCTTTTTATATCATCTAAAGATATTTCTATTTTTGAAAGATTTTTTCTTAGACAGGAGGATACAAACAATATCATTTTCTTTTAATGTGGACATGTTACTTAAAGACCCAAGAGTATTTGTGTCATGTCAATGCAGCAGTTATATCCTATATAGTCTTCGTAAAAAGAAATGCACGTGCTATTTCAGTCCTAAGGTTTTACACATCACAAAATTATTATTTTTTTTAAATCTGGTCATTGGCAGGTGTTAAAATTAAGTAAATATACCCTCAGATGAACTGCAAAACATGGCATTACCCCCTGTCATTGTGTCATTAACAAAAAATAAACTGAAATGCACAATCCATGTGTGAAAAGTGCACTAAGTGCACCCCATGATCCAGAAACACCTTTTGTATCAATAACTTGAAGTAAATGTCTTTATCAGTCTCTCACATTCTTGTGGAGGAGTGGAGGAATGGGAACTCAATTCTCGATTCTTTTTCTTTTTCAGATGTAGATTTTCTGCTGTGCTTGGGATCATTGTCCTGTTGCATGACCAAATTTGGGCCAAGCTTAAGCTGTCAAACAGACTTTACATTTGACTTTAGACTACTTTGGTATACAGAGGCATTCATGGTTGACTCAGTATACCAAAGTACTCAGGTCCCGTGGATGCAAAACAAGCCCAAATCATCACCACTCCCCCACCATGCTTGACAGTTGGTATGAGGTGTTTGTACTGATATGTTATGTTTGGTTTTTCCCAAACGTGGCATTGTCAAACATTTCCAAACAGCTCCACTTTGGTCTCGTTTGTCCAAAGGACATTATTCATTTGAGTGGTTTGTTCATTTGCAATTTTGAAAAGCTAAGCTGTGATTCCATGTTCTCTTTAGAGAGAAGACTTTCTCCTGGCAACCCTTCCAAACTTGTTCAGTCTTTTTCTTTAATTGTACTGTCATGAACTCTAACATTCAACATGCTAACTGAGGCCTGTAGAGTCTGACATTTAGCTCTTGGTTTTTTGTGGTTTTTTGTGGTTTTTTTGTGTGTGTGTGTGTGGGG